>JAJJWW010013903.1:0-152992 GCA_023531295.1 Papaver armeniacum
AGTCTTCAAACAACTTTCTTAATGCCGATTCTCCTTCACTTCTGTCGTTGCTCGCCATCCTTCTTCTCCTTTTCATTTATGGTTCTTCGTACTTCCCACCCTCAACTTCGCTGATTCACTATAGTCCGATAAAATTTTTCCAAGCACATTTGTTGCCTTTTGCCCTTGGTAGTCATCCCGTCTTTCAACTACTTTTCTTTTTAATTGGGGCTTTATCACTGCTCAACCACACCATGTTTATTCAAATCAAGAACTATTTGTGATATTGTCTCAATGTTGCTTGCCGGCTCTAACAACTTCTTTCCATCTTGTCTTTCAACAACTACCGTGATACCGGCTCAATGTTGTTTGCTGCCTCAACAACTATCTCTGTCATCCCACCGAGAAACTAGAGACTACAATGCTGATTTGATTCAAGTCTTCATTCTTCTCATTCTTGTCAACACCCTGCACTCACATGCTCTTCATCGACGAACATATTCTGCCTTCTTACAAGAAAATAATTCAAAAACACAAATATAAACAATTCAATAATGGTATTGCATCAAAAACGTATTCACCCTCGAATGAACCCCAACATCTATATGTGAACTTCATAATGGTATTTGTATTCAACATCCAATGAATGCACCCAACCTTAAGTGGATCTCTTTCATTCCAGAATGAAGTCCTTTATGTGGACTACATTCCAAAACTAACTTTTCTATTCCATTATAGAACAATACTTATAATTCCCAAATTTATAATGGATCTCACTCCAAAAATGAAAGTCCACATACTTGACTTCCATTCCAAAAATATCCATCATGTAACAATAATACCCCGAATTTTCTAAGGCACTACTCATTATGTGGACTCATTCCGTGAATGAACTCAACTTATATGACTTCATTCCAAAAAATGAAGTCCAACCTGTGAAGCATAAATTTTTTAAAAAGGGAGAAGAATAGTTGAATTTTTACTCAGGTTCAAACATTGATCCATATTTAAAGGAACTCCCATACCGTCGTTGGAAAGGTACTTCTTCTTCAGCCATCAGACAAGTGCTTTTCCATAGCATCGACTGGTGGCGATTCTCAACAAGACTGAAAAGAGCGAGTGTCTTAGCAATTATATCAAGATTCGATGTTACTTATGTCTTCTTCCATCCAACAACATTTTCCTACCAGCCTTCTGCCTTCATCCACTTGTTGATTCAAGATATTGTTTATTCTATCACTTAACAATGAACTTCAGACTATCAAGGGAAAATAGTGCGCATATTCACAGGTTTGTTCGCCATGACTCATGATTCCCACCTTCAAATAGCAATGCATCAACCTCGGTTGCTTAAGACAAGGTCAAGTGACTCCATCTTCCGTCAAAAGTGTCTTTGAAGCTGTTGCTCTACAAGTGAGTGCCTGCTCCTTGTCGCTAACAAAAGATGCCCATCTCCTCTCGACGTTTTCTGTCAACTTTACTGAGTATGTTTAACCTCAGGTTCTCCATCTCACCAACATGTGTAGCTTTAAGAATTTCTATCTGACTGACATAAGGTTGAATTCTTCCGAAGCAACTCGCCTTTGTCTTGACCTTTTGTTGTTGAAGTAGCTTTTTGCTTTCACTTTTGTATATTCTTCAAGGAATTTTTCATACTTTCAGACAAATGAAACACCACAACTTCCCTGATTCATAATTTGAATTCTATTAAAAAGAATTAACTACAGTGTCTGAGTAATTTCTATGGTATGAATGGAGAGGTTTTAATGACTTCACTCAGGAATGAAGCCACTTCTATGGCATGTAAATGGAGAGTGACAGATTTCATTCTGTGAGTGAAGTCCATTCTATTGCATGGACTATAGAGAGTTTTAACAGACTTCACTCTGAATGAAGTCAATTTCTATGGCATGGAATGGAGAGTATTTTAATAGACTTCATTCCAGAGGAAGTCCATTCTGCCATGGATCCATGGGAGAGTTTTAAAAGACTTCACTCCCGGGAATGAAGTCACTTTATGGCACGGAATGGAGGTTTTAATAGACTTCATTCCAGAGCAGTTTGTCTTACGTTTGACTATGTAGGGCTCTTGCCGCACTCTGCTCCTCGGGAATGAGTCAATTTCTATGGCATGGAATGGAGAGGTTTTAATAGAGCCTCTATCTCCCAGAGTGAAGTCCATTCTATTGCATGGACTCATGGTTTTTAACGTATCTCACTCTGGAACGAAGTCCATTCTATGTAGAATGCATTAACAATTTTTTTATCTTAAAGTGCCTATTTCATAACAAATGTTTGAATGTATTATAATATCATATTAATCTACTTCTAATTTCCAAAATCGTCAACATTCATTTCCCTATGTGATTACAAAGGCTCTCAATGTTCCACCTTGCAAACCTTGGACAATAGCCTTCTTATTCTCGCACTCTCCACTTCAATCCTATTTTTCTTTTGAATGCTCGCAACCAAGGCCGCAAAAAAAAAATCACACTAGAATGCTTTTTCTAATATACGAATGAAAAAACTACACCTACAAAATGAAGAAATATAAAATGAACCGCCAAAAATAATAATGAAACATATAAGTATCTAATAGTTTTCATATCACAACAGTAAAGGTAGTAACATCCCTTCAAGAATCTCTTTTCAAGCTTTCCAAATGCTTGTGTAAGGAGATGCTAGCAAAGAAACTGCATCTACGACTTTCAAAGTAAGCTAGGTACTTGGAGTGGAACCTCCATCACCAGTAGGGTAACAAAAAAGTGCACAAGAGAAAAAAGCTCAAACATTGTTACAAGATCTTCAATGTATCCCATTCTTAATCAACTCTCAATAATTTTGTCTTTCGCTTATGTATTCTTAATATCAAAAGGTTTCCCTCTTTCTAGTGGATCAAATTTGTAGGTTTTCCTAACCTTCCCAATGTGTGGCCCTGTCTCCGGTTTCGGTGTCCAAGAAAGTTTCTTGTTCACTACCTTCGTGATGCATGGTATTCCAAATATTAATGACAACTCTTCGTGTGAGGATCGTAGCAAATGTTTGTTTCCCTACTTTGAAAACGAACACATGATCATTTGAATCTGAATGAACTTCAGATGTGTAAAGGTATATAATTTGGACTACAGTAAATTTAATTTTACTCCATGCAAGTGAAGCAACAATGGTCTCTTCCGGTAAAACACTCTACATTGCCCAATGGCCTCCTCTATACAAAGCATGTTTCTCGTTTCTTCTGTTCAAAAGCCTCTTTATCCTCTGCGTTTTTACTCCCTGGGACAAGTAATATCAAAGATAGCTACACTTTATCTTCTTATATATACATTTTTTAAAAGAAAAACAAAAACATTAACGCTCAAGGGTATTTCATAAAAATATTAAAGGATATAAGAAGATAAAGTTCATTTTACTATGTTATGACCGTAGAATACATATCTAAAACTTTTATTCAATGAAGATAAACTTCTCATAACTTCATTCTATCTATGGGATGAACTGAGAGGTTTTTTCAGATCTCCATTCCTTTGAGGAAGTCCATTTATGTCAAAGATGACCGGGAGAGGGTTTAATAGACTTCACTACTGGGAATGAAGTCCATTTTTATAAGGCATGGACTGAGAGGTTTTTTCTAGACTATTCTGGAGGAAGTCCATTTTATAATGCATGGACTGAGAGGGTTTAATAGACTTCATTCCGGAGCAGTCCTTTCATAAGGCATGGACTCTGAGAGGTTTTTGTAGACTTCTTATTCTGAGTGAAGTCCATTCTATCAGCATGGACTATGTGAGAGTTTTAATAGACCACTCGTGAATGGAAGTCCACCCCTATGGCATGGAATGGAGAGGTTTTCTGTACTCTCACTCCCATTCTGCAAGGCATGGACTGAGAGGTTTTTCTAGAATTATTCCTCGAGTGAAGTCCATTCGCTGCATGGACTATGGAGAGTTTTAATACTTCACCTCCAGAATGAAGTCCATTCCTATAAGGCATGGACTCGAGAGGTTTTGCATCTCATTCTCGAGGAAGTCCATTTATGCAATGTATGGACTATAGAGAGTTTTCCTAATAGATCTCACTCGTGTGAATGAAGTCCATTCCCATGGCATGGAATGGAGAGGTTTATCTAGACTCACTCCGTGGAATTTAAAAGTCCATTCACTTTTAATCGCATGGAATTTAATTGTTTTAATAGATCATTCGTGAGCAGTCCATTCTAAATCTTAAGAAGGGAGAGTTTTAACGGACTTCACTCGAATGAAGTCCATTCTTCAAAATCTACATGCAACAAGACGAATCGAAAATCAAACCAAAAATTCAAGAACAATAAACATCGAACAAATAATAAAACTTACTACTTCGGTATCAGTATTTTTAAATTTAATTAAGCTTCTTTGATTTGATTTCTTTTAAAACTAGTTCTTCTTCAACTTCATTTACTCTACAAACTCAATCATTCGATCAAGTTTTCTTCAACTTCTTCAACTTCATCGTCGTAAGATGACGGCACTACTTTTTTGAACCTAGTATCTAATTATATTTAAGGTAAACTTCCTATGACACGTGGCTACGTTTTAGTGGTGGGACAGGAAGAGACACTCAAAAAGGTCACAGACGATCCGGAGCCGATTTTATTTTCCCCTTTATATGTTAATTTGGAAAAAAGAGCCTTAATATGGTACATACTCGATTTTCAAATTGAATTTGGACTTTCATAGAATTCCAAACACGGTAAGTTAGGTTTCCTTTTGAGTTTGTAATCTATGAAGCACGGATACTGATACGGGGATTCGTCAATTTTCAAAAAATGGGGATACGGGATACATGTGTTAATTAAAAAATATTTAATTTATTAATAGTGAAAAGAATCGCATAAAGTAAGAAAATTCTAAAATACTATCACGGAATATCAAAAAAAAAGATAAAAAAAAAAAAAAAAGATAACCCATCACTCATCAATATTGAATAAGAATGTTAGAGTTAGACATTTATATATCTTCTATAGAATAATTTTTGATAAATACGAATATATTACATATCTAAAAATAATTAACATATTATGTATATAAATATTTTGGCAATATTATATATATATATATATCTTATACTATAAGAAGTGTCCCCTCTAGAGTATCCGAGAAGTATCCCCTACCCTTTTCGTAATTAATAAAAAGTAATGTAGCACTAGGTAGGTGGCTGCGGACTAAAATACGCAATTAGATGAGAAGAGAGAATAAGTTGAGAAAAGAACGAGTAGCAGAACTACAAGTGATAAATTGATTGATTGATAATAAAAGAGATGTCTCAAACAATAAACTAAACAATCTATTTATAGGGAAGTCATGTATCCTAAACTAGGCATGACTTCCAAACTTAGGCAATGACTAACAATAGAAGTCCTAAACAGAGAAGTAAAAAGAAAAGAAACTAAAAATAAAGAAGGAACGTTCTGGAACGTTCTGTTAAGCGGCTTGTCCTGCATCAGTCCCGCCTTCTTGAGAGCAGCTTGCCCTCGAGCTGGTTAAGTCCACCAAATCACCATGGAACTTAAAAATCTCTTGAACATTGAAAATGTTAGAGATGTTCCAGTTGGTAGGTAAATCGATCACGTAAGCATTGCTGCGATCTTCTTCAACACCTTGAAAGGTCCATATTTTTCATTTTTGTCTTGTTATATGTTCCCACAGGGAAACGTTCTTTGCGAAGATGGATCATGACTAAATCTCCTTCTTCAAAGTCCTTCAGACGTCTATGTATATCTGCAGCTATTTTGTACTTGGCATTACTGTTTTCTAACTGCGTTTTCACCTCTTGGTGAAGTTGTGATGCTTTGTCTATCATTTGATCAGCTCGGACATTGCTCTTAGCAAGTTTTGGTAGTATAACCAAATCAAGAACATGATTAGGCACCTTAGAATAAACTATTTCAAATGGAGTCTTACCAGTGGAACGATTGAATGAAGTATTGAACGCAAATTCCATGTGAGGGAGAAACACATCCCATTGTTTCTCTGAACTATCATATATCTTGGCTCTAATCAAATTGCCCAATGATCGATTGACTACCTCTGTTTGTCCATCAGTTTGTGGATGTGTCGTGGTACTGTATTGTAACTTAGTTCCAAGTCTCATCCATAGAGATTTCCAGATAACTAAAACTTAGTATCCCCTGGCTCAAGTAATCGTCTTTGGGATACCATGAAGTCTCACCACTTCTTTGAAAAACAAGTACGCCACATTGGAAGCATCAGTAGTTTTTTTGCAGGCTACAAAATGTGCCATCTTAGAATACATATCCACAACTACCATGATAGAATCGTTCCCTTTAGCTGTCCTAGGAAGTCCAAGAATGAAATCCATACTAACGTCCACCCACGGTGCATCAGGTACTGGTAGTGGAGTGTAAAGACCTGTGTTCTGAATATTGCCTTTAGATTTCTGACAGACCATACATTTCTGCACAAATTTCTGCACATCTCTCTTTAAAGAAGGCCAGAAAAACTTTGCTTCAGCTAGAGCTATAGTCTTATCACGTCCAAAATGACCACCCAAACCACTGCCATGTAGTTCATGAAGAAGATGTAGTCGTAAAGAGCCAGTAGGAATGCAGAGACGATTACCCTTGAAAAGAAAGCCATCCTGTATTAAAAACTCATTGAATCCATTGGACAGCTGACCACATTGTTCCCAAATTGTTTTGAAATCATCATCTGTAGCATACAAGTCTTTGATGTAATCAAAGGCTACACTCTCATTGTTTAATGTGATCAGAAAATGAGTGCGACGGCTTAAAGCATCTGCAACTTTATTTAACTTCCCACTTTTGTGCTTGATGGAAAACGTGTATTGATTTATGGTAGACAACCACCGATCATGCATTCTATTCACCTTGGATGAAGTTTGAAGAAACTTTAATGCTTGATTATCTGTATTCACCACGAATTCACTATGAATAAGATATGGGTGTCATTTCTTTAATGCTTGAACAAGAGCAATTAATTCAAGCTCATATGCTGACCATTTTTTTCTGGTTTCCGAATTCTTTTCACTGTGAAATGCTACTGGATGTCCATCTTGAGATAAAACAGCACCAATAGCTATTGCTGAAGCGTCACAATCAATTTCAAACGGTTTATTGAAATCTGGCATAGCTAAGACGGGAGCATTGCAAAGCTTGTCTTTAAGAATATTAAAACTTCTGTCTGCTTCTTCATTCCACACAAACTTATCTCTCTTCAAACAGTCAGTTAAACCAGCTGCTAAAGTACTAAAATTTTTGATAAAACGTCTGTAAAAAGATGCTAGACCATGAAAACTTCTTACCTCTTTGATCGAGTTTGGCGTAGGCCAGTCAGAAATGGCTTGAAATTTGGATTTGTCAACAGCTATACCATCTTGAAATAACGAAAGCCGAGGAAAGTAACTTTGTGAAGAGAAGAAGGTGCACTTCTTAAGGTTCACAAAGAGAGTATTTTCTGCTAGAGCTTGAAATACTTGAGATAGATGTGAAAAATGTTCTTCTTCACTGCGATCAGAATTAATATATCATCGAAGTAAACGATGACAAATTTTCGTAAAAAAGGTTGCAGAACTTGGTTCATAAGTCGCATAAAGGTACTTGGAGCATTAGATAATCCAAATGGCATAACAAGCCATTCATATAATCCTTCTCTTGTTTTAAATGCTGTTTTCCATTCATCCCCTTCACGTATACGGATTTGATGATATCCACTGCGCAAATCTAACTTGGTAAATACTCTTGCACCAGTAAGCATGTCTATCATATCATCAATTCGTGGAATTGAAATCAGTATGGAATCGTAATCCTATTGATTTCGGCTCGCGGTCAATACACATTCTCCATCCATGATCTTTTTCTCTACTGTAAAAAGCCGGACTAGCACAAGGACTCTTACTGGGTCTTATTAATCCTTTAGCTAGAAGATCTTCTACCCGACCTTGCAAGATTTCATGTTCTGTAGGGCTTAACCTATAATGGGCATGATTTGGCAGTGAAGCTCCTGGGAGAAAATCGATTTGATGCTGTAAATATCGCATAGGAGGAAGTTCACAAGGCAGTTCATCTGGAAAGATGACGTTGTCTCTTTGTTGAATTAATGGTTGTATTTTTATGTGGAATAACCACCATTGGTTTTGCTTCTTCATGAGAGCTGAGAGTATGAGATTTCTTAACCAAAGAAGCAATTAGAGCGCTAGTTTTCTCATCACTTATCTCCTGATACTCACCAGGCAGTTTGAGAGGTCGTAAAGTAATTCTCCTTCCATTGTGCATGAATGTGTAAGTGTTCTCGAAACCATCTTTAATAACACGAGTATCGATTCCCATGGTCTGCCGAGAAGAAGGTGTGTGGCGAGTCATATTGATTACATCACATGTTGCGAGTCTTTATAACCAGGTAGAGAAAATGAACACGACACTGATGTGTGATTCTTTGAGAAGCTGAACTGTTGATCCATCCAACCGAATAAGGACTAGGATGAGGTGATACTGGCAGTCCTAATTTCTCAACGACATAACTAGATATGTAGTTGTCTACACTTCCACTATCTATGATCATGTCACATAATTTTTCCCTCAATGACACATCTTGTTTTGAAAACACAATTTCTTCCGACTCAAAGTAGGTTGATTCAAGAGTAAAGGTCGAATCATACCTATATACGGTTCTTCATAAGCAGCGTCAACAAATCTGGTTCTCATATTCTTCAGTAAGCATCTTCATCATTGACATATTGGTTCTCATCTACTAACCCGTGATACTTTTGTGGTTCTTCCCGATTCTCGAGAATCAAACCATTAATTTCACATGACATTCTGCAGAACTATGACCAGCTTGTTGGCACTTGTTACATTTATCTCCCCGTATTTAGAATATGGATTATTGGGTTTAATTGGAGGTGGAAAGGTAGAAGTGTTTCTACTATTGTTGCACTGCAAATTTTGGCAGAGAGTTGTGATTGAACCATGAGATGAAGATTCAGTTGGAGATTGCAATAGTGGAGTAACATTCTTTGCTGAAGAAAAAGTGAAACCGGTGTAACCTGGTTGTTTAGATGGATATGAACTATCTTCCAGAGAGATAGTACCTTCATTGTAAGAATTTGGGGTAGTCCTATGATTGCCTTGGAAACGACCATTATGTCTTGGTTGAGCAAATCTTTGAGAACGGATAATTCTCCTTTCAATCTTAATAGCTTGTTGTACTGCTTCCACCATAGTAAAGACTGATTGAGTCATACTATTTTGAATCAGACGATTCAAACCTTCAATAAATCTTGACACAAGTTGGTCTTCAGATTCTTTGAGTTGATTCCTAGCTACCAAGTTATAGAAATCAGCTACATATTCTTCGACAGTTCGTGCTCCTTGTTGAATTTGCTGTAATTTGACAAATAATTGTTGTCTATAATCTCTTGGTAGAAACTTGTCTTTGATTAACTCCTTCATTCGTTTCCAAGTTCTGATTTTTGGTTTTCCAGCATTCCTTCTGTCATCACAGAGTTTTTTCCACCAAGCTGCAGCGCCTCCTTTGAGCTTGTAGGTTACCAGCTTGACTTTAGAATCATCATGTACCTCCATGAATTCAAAGAAAGATTCTACTTCAAAAATCCAATCTGTAAGTTCTTCAATACGAAAATTTCCTGAGAAGTTTGGTATGTCTGCTTTCATCTTGTATTCAGGTAAGGAACCATAAGGATTTTGTCCACTTTTGAGTCGTCTATCTTCAATCCACTTCTTCTCTAGATCATCTTCCTGCTCATCTTCATCAAATCACTTCATCGAAATTGACAAGTAATCATCTTCTTATGTGAATGACCAATGAAGCCTTCATATTGTTTTGGTCACATTTACTACTTTTAATACTTCTTCTGGAATTTCGATGTTTTGCAGAAACTTAAGTTTCTGTTTTATCTTTTCAACATCAAAATCTTCATTCTTCTTATTTGTCTCAAGATCTTCTTCTGTAGGTTTTCCTATTTCTAAAGAAGTAAATTCTTCTTCAATCTTGAGATGTTGTGAAATCACATTGAAGTTTTGCTGAATTGCTTGAAAATTTGGCGTGAGTTTCTTTTCAAACAGATCAGTAAAAGCTTTTGTTGCAGCTTCTTCAGCGTTCTTGGTTGCTGTTTCGATAAGGTCTTTGTTTGCTGCTTCTACAGCAATCTTAACAGCTGCAATAAGATTAGCTTGAGTGGACGGTTCATCTCCGCCATGGTAAATTCTCAAATAAAGCTAGGGTTGCGGAAGCGAAAGATATAGGATCGAGTTTTAGAGTAAAGACCTAAAACTAATGGCTCAAGCCAACTAATGTAGCACTAGGTAGGTGAAGGCGGACTACGCCTGCAATTAGATGAGAAGAGAGGAATAAGTTGAGAAAAGCAGGTAGCAGAACTACAAGTGATAAATTGATTGATTGATAATAAAAGAGATGTCTCAAACAATAAACTAAACAATCTATTTATAGGGAAGTCATGTATCCTAAACTAGGCATGACTTCCAAACTTAGGCAATGACTAACAATAGAAGTCCTAAACAGAGAAGTAAAAAGAAAAGAAACTAAAAATAAAGAAGGAACGTTCGAACGTTCGTTAAGCGACTTGTCCTGCATCAAAAAGGGACACTTTAAATGGGGTGTCTGATACGTATCCCCAAGTGTCCCCAAGTGTCCGATACTGATACGGCGTCCGACACGGATACGTCACCGGTTTTGAGGTGTCCGTGCTTCATAATTCAAAACCTCCGCATCTTTGGAACCAATGATAGGAGAAGGGATATGCTCACGACCAGTTATAGCATGAATCGAAAGAACATAGAATACAATCAACAATAGGACAGAATAGGTGTATAACTTGGAGATGATTCTCAGAAATAATTAACTTCCACTTGATACTATTCAGAAATAATTCCATAAATTATTCATAGAGACACATTAAGAAGGATACTTTGCATTCAGAATATTTTGGAAAGCAGTCCTCCACATAGTACACATATAGAAATAATTGGCACTTCTAGCTTGAAATGTTTGTATATTTGATCTTCTTCCACAAATTTGATAAATCCAAATTTCAATTTCCTTTGTTGCGATTAGAAAAAATCAAACATCATTCAAAAACCATAATACGTGTTACTACATACCTAAATTGCATGTATTAGATGAAATCCCCAATTCCAATAAACCCTAAAATAAATTTTGCACAAAACCAAAAGTCCATGTTACAATCAAATGAAAATTAAACAAAAAACTACGAAATACGGTAAAACATGGAGGTGTGTTTGATGCACTCGACGGTATATATAGACGATTTTTTATCTCGATAAGCTTCTTTTTCAGTTGTAATGGTGAACAAACCCAACTTTGTCTTCAAATTTCTCAAATCGTGAAAAAACATCTTCAGAAGTCTATGTACCAGAAGGCGTTGATTCGATCTCTCCCTATATTTCTCTTGATTTTTGTTTTCAAAAACATTTTTATCGACTTCAGTTTCTTTTGTACTTTCCAAATAACAAGGTTTTGTTCTCACTTTCTGTTGGCAATCTTGTGTATAAACTGCAATAAAACAAACAGATAAGAAGTGATATGCAAACCCAATTAGACGAAATCAAAGTCGAGGCAAGGATTATATCCTCTAGCCTTAAGACAATTCACCCACTCGCACCGGGTGCTTTACGGATTATCGATGTCCTGTCTCCCAGGATACAACGACTTTCTTCTCGATGTAGTAGCACTCCAAACTTCGAGAAAGCAATGAACCAAAACTTTAGTGATGAACTCTCTTCATTAACAAAACTTAATCTCTAGTGAATGCAATAGAATGGATACTTGTTTTCTAATTAATCTTCTAACCTAATTGTGCGGTGGTATTTATAGATGTCATTAATACCTCTTTGTTGAACCATCACGATTCTTCATGGAGTTTCCATCAAGGGTTTTCTTTGAAAGGTTGTTTCCTTTCATATTTCTCGGGAAGGGTTTGGTTTCAATTGAAACGCCCTAACCAAACTGACTCGAAACTTAATTGGGCTAAATCCAATTAACTCCAAAACCCAACTCGATTAGGTATTAGACAATGGATTTCCATTCATCTGAAAATTCTTTTTAATTTTCCAACACTTTCTCTCGACAATAAATGGTGAAGAAAAGGGCCTTTTTGATGTCACATGGATGATGCAACATGTGTTGTGGGCAAGTGCATTCACAATATAAAGGACCCAGTAACAAAAATTTGATATGGGTTTGACCGGTCAACATATTATTGACTACTTAATTACAAGCAGCATCCTATAAATCCTTATACCTACTAACATAAAAAATCGACCGCTATCCAAAATAAAATGCATTAATCGACTTCTTAAATCTCAACATAAATAAATAAGTGTATAATTTTGTTCAATTGTAAATAAAATTTAATTTTATTATGGAGTCAACTTCTTTCCAATTATTTTTATATTTGTCCATAAAACCAATACATTAACATAAATTTTTAATACTAAATTTAAACCATCGAATAATTAGACACCTAATGGGTATTAAAGTTTCCTATCTCTTTAAAAATATAACTAATCACAAATTTTCAAAAAAAATATTAATGCATTTGGTCTATGGGTGCGGGGCGAAGCCCCGCCACGCTACGCTAAATTGGTCGATCCCACCGGCCCCGGTGCGTAGCACTGGTTAGACACTAGTATACTCAAATTTCTTACGAGTAAAAATTAAACTCTTGGATTGAGGATAATTTCCTTGGAGAATAATATTCTCTAGGAATATGTTTTATATCAATACAATAATATCTTATGGAAATTATTACATGAGTTATGATGGAGATAATTCTCCTTATTCTAAATAAGGTAATGCAGATAATATATATTCTATTACACCCCCTTAGTCTGAGCGGGAGAGGAGCAAACGCTGAGACTAGACCGAAAACGAACAAATAGCTGACGAGGGGTCCCTTGGTGAAGATGTCAGCATACTGGTTTTCAGAGGGGACGTGTAGAACATGACTGTCACCAATACGAACTCGTTCACGTACAAAGTGTATATCAATTTCCACATACTTGGTTGCGAAGATGAAGCTCCTCTCCATTAATTATTCTAAATAAGGTAATGCAGATAATATATATTCTATTATAAACAAACATTTTGGATCAACTTTGATTTAAACAAAATAAAAAACATAGTGACGAACTTGAAGAAAAATCTTGTACCAAACGTACTGCACGGTATACTCGCTTAATTAGCCATTAACATTTTGATTACAGGAACTGTGGCAACCAAGTGAATAATAGCATCTACAATCGAGGCGTGACAATAACTTCATGAAGTGTCATCTTAGAGCAATTCATGCTTTTCTGCTAAATCCAGTTTCCCATTGGCACTTGCTGCTTTCATATCATACCGGCCGATGAATAAGATGGACCAGCATCACTTGGAATACTCTGTTCATTCCTAAAGAAATTGTCTGGATCAACTTTGGTCTTCACATATACTAATCTATCAAAGTTACCCTTGTAGTAGTTATTGCCCCAAACTGCAGCTTGTGAGTAACTAGCTGTACCATTACTGGATTGACCCAAATCAAGATCTCGATAATTCACATATGCTTCTCTTGGATTCTTTGAGACATAAGGAGTCATGAACTCGTGCGTTATTCGTAGCTCATTGAGAAACTTTTCAGAATCCACATCCTGTTCTTCGTCCCAGCTAGAATAGTAGAAAATGTCAAATAAGACTCCATCTCTATGCGGGAATGGAGTTTCGGATTCCGATATCTCGCTCATCCGTCCACCATACGGTGTCAGCAGCAAAGCGGTTTGCTTGTCATCTACTAACCTTTGCCACATCAATTCTATACCAGTTTGTGAGATAGGTTGTCTGACATAATCGGATTTCCCCTTAATGAACAACTTCTTTTGAGGCACATTCAGTAAACTATCGGTTGAGCTGTTAGCGGGAAGTCCAGCCAAGAGTAAAACAGATTGAATCCAACTCATTTCGATGAAATCGTTACTAGTCAGACCCAACTCGGGAAATTTCTCATCCATCAACTTTTTATACTTCTTAGCATCTCCAAGAAACAAGGATATGAATGTTGCTATCATGGGATCTTTTCTTATTTTTCCAGAAGAACTCACATCCCCTGCGCCTACCGAGATTACTATATAGATCTCTGGAGGAAGCATGTGTGCAACTTGTTGCCACTTATGCAAAAGTGAAGTTATTCCATCTTCTAAGGTTTTGTCTACTGTAAACGCAGTTACAGTTGAAGGAACCGATACTAATCTGATCTTCCATGCAAGAACAATCACGAAGCTAGCTCCACCACCTCCCCTAATTGCCCAAAACAAATCTTCTCCCATGGAGGTTTTGTTAAGAATTCTACCTCGAACGTCGACTACTCGAGCATCAATGACATTATCGCTTGCAAGACCATATTTCCTTGAAAGGGAGCCGACTCCGCCTCCACTGAAGTGCCCACCAGTACCCACAGTTGGGCAAATCCCAGCAGGAAAGCCAAGAGTATTACTTTTCTTGGCAATTTTGTAAAAGACTTCGCCTATTGTTGCACCCGTCTGCACCCATGCAGCTTTATTCTTTACATCCACTTTGATTTTCCGGAGATGGAGCAGATCAACAATGATAAAAGGAACATCTGATGCATATGAAAGTCCTTCTAAATCATGGCCACCGCTCCGAACTCTGATATGAATTCCATGCTTTCTTGAACAAATCACAACTGTTGGAATATGGGATTCTTTCAAAGGTGTTACTATGAGAAATGGTTTAAGAGTGGTGGATGAATTGAATCTTAGGCATTCAGCAGTTGATTCAAGTATAGAAGAATAACTAGAATCTTTTGGGGTGTAAATTGGGATATGAGAGTTTGAATGAAGTTTTATGCAGTTAAGAAAATCTCCGTGACTTGAAGCAGCATGCAAAGTCGATAACACAAAGAAAGATATCAGAAATGAAACTAAGGGTAGGGAATTATATCTTGATGAGGAACTCATCTTAGATACAGAAAATGTGTGAAGGAGGATATGATCCATATAGTCTGATACTGAATTCAATATATAGGAAAATATTCAGCTCTTTGATCACTAAACTAATGGTCTTCAACTATAAATTTTTTCACAAAATTGGTTAAAAAGACCAAAATCAATAATTTCTGGGTGAAAAAGACATTTAGCTTTTGATACTGTTTAATGGACAAAAATATAAAAATAAAGGGATGTAATCAGTTTCATCCTACCCATTTTTCAATTTTTTTTTCTTATTTTTAATTTACATCAGGATGCATCCAGTTTCATCCTCGCTATTTTCTAAATTTAAGCCAGGATACATCCAGTTTCATCCTTGCTATTTTTTTGTGTCCATTTCACCCATAATAATTTTTACTCGTCCATTTGAACCATGTATTAAATTTTTTTGGACAAATGACCCATTTTCTAATTTTTTTTTTGATTTATCTATCTTTAATTAACGCATTAGCTGGATTGTTGAACTTATTATAACGAAAATGCTAGATACCACGCTTAATTCACGCGGCTTTCACGCCTTCCATCGTGGCAGCAACGATGTGGAGTTTTTCTGTTTTACACGTCACTGATGAGTAGGTTAGAGAGAGAAAAGTAAATCTAAATCTTAACCGTTCCTTGAAAATTCAAATTAAAGTGAATCCGTGTTTCACTCCCTCGACACCATCAAATACCGCGAAAATAATTGACCCTAATCTTCTCCTTAAAACTTAGAGAGTTAGAACACCAAAAACTAAACACATAGCAAATTCAGTAGCAGATCTCTCTAAATTTTCTTCAATTTGATAAGAACAATCATGTAAGTTTCTCATATCATATGTTTTTTTACCCTAATTTTCGCAACTGTAACATTTTGTTTGCGTATTTAGATTGTTGAATCTGAGATTTTTGCTTGATTTGTTAAAAGCTTTTTGGATTTTGGTTTTAGATTTGTCTGAAATTTTTTGTGTTGCTTCTTATTGTATGAAGAGGGAAAAGAGCAATACTAATTTGTCTTAATTTGTGGTTGTTGATAGATGGTTATGGAAAATAGAGAAGTAAATGTCGATGACATTAACGCCGATTTGTATGAGGAGGATGATGATGATGCTGATTATAATGCAGACGAGCTCGATGAGAGTAGTGAGAATGATGCAGAGTATGAGGATGAGGAATACGATGACAATCCCGAAATCTTCATAGGTAAGATTTTTGATACACCTCTTGAGGTAGCTGAAGCATATAAAAAATATGCAAAATCATTGGGTTTTGCTATGAGGAAGAAAACCCAACGAAAGAATACCCAGGGAATTCTTAGAAGTATCACTTATAGCTGTAATCGACAAGGAAAGTTCAAATCCAGATATTTCAAACCTGCAAGACCTAGCAAGACGCACGGTATGGGTGCTTAGCCCGATTCTTGCAAGATTGAATAACGACGACAAATGGGAGGTATCTCAATTCTTTGTTAAGCACAATCATCCTATTAATGCTGAGAATGCTCGACATTATCGTTGTCACAGGTTTATTAGTCCACATGTTAAACATAGGATACTAAACAATGATCAATCAGGGATCAAGGCTGCTAAAACCTTTCAATCTGTGTCAAACGAGCATGGAGGAATTGCTAATTTAGGGTGTAGTGAGAGGGATATAAGAAATGCAGTTCAAGAACTAAGGAAACTAAGACTTGGGGATGGATATGCACAAGCTATGTGGAACTATTTTTCTAGGAAGAGCAAAGAGAATTCTAATTTTTATTTCAAGGTGGACATAGATAAAGATGGGCAGTTGAAAAATGTATTTTGGGCAGATGCTTGGAGTGTAGAAGCATATAAAGAATTTGGTGATGTTGTTTCATTTGATGCCACTTACCTAGTAAACAAGTACAACATGCCATTTACTCCTTTTGTTGGTGTCAATCACCACGGACAATCTATATTTCTTGGTTGTGGGTTACTTGCAAATGAACGAGAAGAAACATATGAATTGTTGTTCACAGAATGGTTAAAATGCATGTCCGGGGTTGCTCCACAAGCAATTATAACCGATCAAGATAGGGCGATGAAAAAGGCGATAAAGACCGTGTTTCCAAAAGCTAGGCATAGTGGTGTTTGTGGCACATTCTGAAAAAGGCGCCAGAAAAATTTGGGAGATATAGAGAAAAGGATGATATAATACTCGATTTGCAAGAAATAATTCATGATACACAAACTCCTGCCCAGTTTGAAGAAGCTTGGGAAAAGATGTTGAAAACGTATAGTTTGGAGGAAAACGAGTGGTTAGGAACACTATACGATGAGAAACAGAGATGGATACCGTGTTTCCTAAAGAATACATTTTGGGCTGGGATGTCATCAACGCAGCGTAGAGAAAGCATGAATGCTTTCTTTGATGGATTCGTCAACTCAAAAACAAGTTTGAAACAATTTTTAGAAAGCATGAACAAGCATTAAGGAAAAAATTGAAAAGGAGTTGATTGTCGATACCGATTCATTCTCAAGAACAATCGAAGCAATTACGGAAATCCATTTGAAAAGAAAATGCAACAGTTGTACACTTTGAAATATTTTGAAAGTTTCAAGTGGAAGTTACAAAGGCGGTTAAGCGTGTTACAATGGGAATGAAAGATGAGTCTGAAGGTGGTACTACATATGAAGTTCTAGAGAATATTTGGAATGGAGGTTTTTGCAAACAATTGAATTTTATTGTAAAATTTCATAAGACAGAGACTTATGAAGATGAAATCGAGGACATAGCCCACGCTGAAGAAACAAATGACAAGAGCGAAGATGTGGACAGCGAAAGTGAAAGTGGAAGCGAAAGCGAATCATATGAAAGTGAGGGTGATAAATGTGAAGAAGGAACTGAAAAAAGAATAAAAAAGGTTGAATTTGATATTCATTGTATCTTCCAAAAATTGGAGTTTAAAGGAATCCTTTGTAGGCATGCTATCAGCATATTGATACGAAACAATATTCGACTTATATCAGGTAAATACATCTTAAGGAGGTGGAGGAAAGATATAGTTAGATTGCACACAAAGGTGAAAGTGAGTTATAGTTGTTGGGAAAATAATGAATCAAGTGTGCGTTTTAATCAGTTGAGTGTGAAGTTTAGTGAAGCTGCGGACTTGGCTTGTGTTAGCAAGGAACAACACACGGTTGTAGATGAGTGGTTGGATGAGATAATCAAGAAGTTACACGCAATGAAAATAGAAGTTGAAAAGTTTAAACAAGCTGAGATTCAAGGGGTATCAATAAAAGATCCTAAAAATGTAAACTCCAAAGGGCGACCTCGAGGTACTTGCTATAAACCTAGGAGGAGTAAGAAAAGGAGAAAGAAAAAAGTATCAACTGAAAATGGCCAAGTAAGTTTCTTACCTTGTATCTAGATTTTTGTATTCTCTGGGTAGTTTCATCCCTACATAGTGAACTTATTTGCAACATTTTACTTTTGTGTCTCTGTAGGATCACATTCAAACAGAAATGTCTGATTCCTTATATGATGGAGTTGCAATGCCCCAAGAGCATTTTGCAACAACTGAAATGACACAAGAACAAATATATTCGAGTACGACAAAAACAGTAAGAGGCGCTCACCAAATAGCTCTAAGGGGAAAGCAAGTGAGAGGTGGAAGAGGAACACGAGGGCAAGGGCGAGGGCGAGGTCGAAGAGGTGCATACATAAGCTCTCCCCATACGCACAATGTACCTTATATGAGCACTCCTTGTATTCCATATGTGGGCAGTCCTTATGTACCATACATGGACAGTTCTTCTGGCAGGTATATGGTAGGCCTGGAAATGGGTTTATATTGATGACTACAAGTAATAACCGCAAGTGCACGGCGTCTATCGGAGACGCGGCAAGTACGGGTTGAACCACAGAGACTTGTGGTGCTATGTGTGATCTAAGGCTTCCTAAACTGAATTTCAGGTGAGTGACAAAGTAACAACATGGGTTTTGTGCCGATACGGCTAAGATGAAATGAAGTGACTCTAAACTAAGGTATAAGATAGTGACAGTGGGGATACAAGGGTCTTCAAATCCACCACTAACTCCTATTATGTGTTTAACTAAGTTGAGCTTCTTGTTCCTATGGCAGTTAAGGATAAGGTGTCAATTTTATCTCTTAACTAAGAAGTTTCTCCAAGTAATGCTTCAAATAACAGCTGAGGGTACTAACCCAGAGCACTAGTTTTCTAATTAAGTACAACTAGTCAAAGGAATTAGCATTTGGGTCTAAGGTTTGAGCTGAGGTACTCTCAATGTAGTTGTAACCTAACTACAATGGATACAAGGCATCCATTGTGAGAGAAAAACACTGGGTACTCTAATTGAAGACATAATTATAGTTTTTGCATTCAAGACAGTTCAACAGAGTTTAAAACATGATATGGAATTAGGGTTTCACTGAAACCCTAAAAACTAAATTAGAACATCAAATGAAATTAAACTACAAATTAAACCTAAATTGACGCACTGGCTAGCCCAGGCATACCTTTCTACAAACACAGTTCTTCTATTTATACATACACAAACCCCAAACCCTAGTTCTTGATAAAACAGAAATTAAATGAGAAATACTCTCACCCATGTCTCTGAATCCTCTGAATCGTGTTCCCCTCTTGTCAATTCGTCTTCAGAGCTCCATGCTGGGGTTGTTGGTCGAGAACCCTAGTTCTAGTTTTTTCTAAGTTAGCTTCTAGGGTTGGAGAAGCTAAGAGAGAGAAAACCTAGACCTAGAGAGGTGGTGCGGCTGTTGCAGGGAAGGTTGGTGGTGATGGTGTCAGGGTATGGAGTTGGTGGAAGCGGCTCTGTCAGGGAGAGGGAAGGAGGTGGCGGAAGAGCAGAGCTCTGCTCTGGGTTTTCTCTGATGGAGACGGGAGAGGAAGAAAGAGAAAGATGGAAGAGAAATGGGTTTTCTCGATGGGGTATAGGTGTTGGGGATTTCGTTGTAGAAGCGGCGCGCAGAGATCGATGTGCCACATTTGAAAGCGAGCGTTGGATGCGGGCTGGGAAGATCGAATGGCTCGGGAGATTCAAGCTATTTTGGTGTTGAGCGAGATGCATCAAGGGGCGATGAGCAAGAAGGAGCGACCGTAGGATGTAGTAGGACGAGATCTCAACGGCTCGTGGTGGACGGGCTCGAATCCGGGTCATGGGTCTTGAATAGCACAAGCCCATGTCTTAGATGAGTTGCTACTTGTTGGGTTGCAACTGTTGCGCGCGCGGGCTTGGGATATTTGCTCCATAGATGCTTGTCTCCAATTCTTCTGCTCTTTTGGCTCCTCAGATTCTCCGAGCTTTATTTATTACCTAAAAACACAAAATTAATTAATACAAATATTTATTCTTGAAAACAAAGAAAATACAGAATCTGGGATAATATCTGATTTCTAAGCGCAAAAGATGGGTAAAATGCCAATAAAAAGGTGTATAAATATGCACTATTTGGCACTCATCAGTATACAAGTGAACCTTTCACGATTACACAACCTTCTTTCATGGAGCAACTATTGGTAAGTATTGTGGTCTGTAATACTTACTTAAAATAAAACATCTTATCTAACTCATGGTAACACTATTGGTTCCCATTTTTATTGTAATGTTTTGTTTATTTCTTGTGAAGGCGTCTCAATTTCCACCAAGGGAGAAAGGCCATGGATGATCACATGCAGTTAAGCTCAACTGAAGTTTTGTGTTAAAAAAGCCACTGCTTTGTTAATATTTTGTTTATTCAAGCTGTTTGCAAAACAAAGTTCTGTAGTACTGGGAAGCTTTGTTAATATTTTTAGGTGATTCGGTCTCGTTAAGCTCAACTGAAGTTATACACTAGAAGTTCAGTTGATTTTTGTTATACGACTAAGTTTTTGAGACAGTGGGAAGTTTAGTTGTACTAGGCGGTTCAACTTTTTTTTTCTGTAATATGATCGACAACATTTTGAGTTCTGGAAACTTTATTTAAACTTGTCTTGACTTCGACTTTCATATTGCAAGTTTCTTTTGATGAGATAGAACGTACATTAATTACAAGCAGCTCATTGTCATTTGTATGCAGGAGAATTACAAGCTATTTTAGCAGAGCATAGACAGTACATAATCAAGTTCACAGCCGATGATCACTTTCACATTTCACTGCCTGCCCAAACCATCTTTTCTCCACTGAATTGAACACTGCGGCACTAAATCTTCCTGC
Source organism: Papaver armeniacum (assembly GCA_023531295.1). NCBI lineage: Eukaryota > Viridiplantae > Streptophyta > Magnoliopsida > Ranunculales > Papaveraceae > Papaver > Papaver armeniacum. The sequence continues at coordinate 21,216 of JAJJWW010013903.1, forward strand.
ACCTTTCATTGCCTGCCCAAACCATCTTTTCTCAACTGAATTGAACCGACATCTTCAATACATAAATCATACAATATCTCCTAAGAAAAAACTATTACCCATATACTTGGTTCTGGCAGGAATTTTCTCAAACACCTATTATACATATCCAGAATTTTCTCAAACACCTATTATACATATTCAATTTATTAATTTACTGATGATTGTAAGCAAAATTAATAAGAACCCAGTAAAGAAAACAATCAAATTAAAAAAAAGAACAAATCACGAATTTAGATACCAATTACATCAGTGAGAGTTGCGGTTGCATTACCTCCATCGAAAAAACCTAATACAAAACTGTTGGGACCTTAGTCCCAAAAACATCTACTCAATTCCTAACCATTCGCTGTTTTGCCTTTTCAGATTTCAATTTTTTCCAATTAACATCAATTTCAGATTTGAGTTTCTTCATATTTGAATCAATTTGATCGATTTAGCAAACAATTGAGAGATTTTTGTAATCGCAAACAAAATGAAATTAGTGATTGAAGTATTTCCACAAAGCCAAAAGGTTTTAAAGTAAAATTGGATCAAAGTGAATGACGAGAATCTGGATTTTTTGTTTCTTTTTGAAGAACATAGATTGAGAGAGAAAGGCGCATGTGTTTTCGTCAAAGAAAAATACTCTTTTTATTTCTCTCTCCAGAAGATGATACGTGGAACCATAAAATCCAACAGTGTTGCCACATCACTGATACAACTCAGAGTGCGTGAAAGTGGCGAGCAAAGAGCGATCGACCTAGCGCGACCGTTATTTTAATGGAATGGAAGCAAGTACTTCATCACCATCTTCATGTTCGTCGTCAACGTCCTTAGAAGGATTGAATAAAATATCGATAAGAATTAATGTCAGATAAATTACCAAGAAAAACAACCAGAAAGAGAACAAATTTAGGTGCTGTAATTATGGATACTTACAAGCTGGGTCTCAGCCATGGAGAGAAATAAAGTCTGCGACTCTGCATGCATCATACATTCTCCAAGTATTGCAATCTATGAAGCACGGATACTGATACGGGGATACGGATACGGGGATACAGATACGGGGATTCGTCAATTTTCAAAAAATGGGGATACGAGATACGTTGGGATACGTGTATTAATTAAAAAATATTTAATTTATTAATAGTGAAAAGAATCGCATAAAGTAAGAATATTCTAAAATACTATCTGGATTATCAAAAAAAAATAGATAAAAAAAAAAAAGATAACCCATCACTCATCAATATTGAATAAGAATGTTAGGGTTAGACATTTATATACTGCTTCTATAGAATAATTTTTGATAAATACGAATATATTACATATCTAAAAATATTTAACATATTCTGTATATAAATATTTGGCAATATATTATATATATCTTATACTATAAGAAGTGTCCCCTGTAGAGTATCCGAGAAGTATCCCAAAAGTATCCCCTACCCTTTTCGTAATTAATAAAAAAGGGACACTTTAAATGGGGTGTCTGATACGTATCCCCAAGTGTCCGACACGGTTTTGACGATACTTAGAAGGGCGTCCAGAAAACACGGATACGTCACCGGTTTTGAGGTGTCTGTGCTTCATAGTTTGTAATATTTAAATCAATGCCAGGTGTCCTCACCTAAATATTGTCATGTCATGTTCCAAATTGAATTTGTTTTTTATTTTTATCCTTTTCCTATTCTTCTTAAACCAATTATATGTTTCCAAGTGTGCTCACCAAAACACCCGTTTCATTAAACTCAAAAAAGGACTATTTCGGTTAGGAAGGAACGTTTCCTTACCGTTCAACGTGGGAGCTTTATTTGTCTAGACCTTTAAGTCTTTTTATATGCTTCCAATTAATATAGCTGGGATTCGGGTTGGAAGGCAAGGCACGGCCACAATCCTTTTTTGTTGCATGGATTTTTCACGTTGGACTTCTTAAAGACTTGTGAAATATATTGCATTATTTTGAGGAAAGAAGAAAAAGATTACTTGTTTTTAATACTATTTTATAGAATTGATTTTATCTAGAAGTTATTACGTAGTTTTTAATAATTTTCTTCAACTATTATGGTGATTTTTGTCTTCGCTGGTAAAGCAATTTGCTCTACATTCTTTTAGTGTTTTTTTCTATAAACTTGTTCTTGATTTGGGTTTTTGGATACAATCGACGATTTGACGTTAAAATCAAGTTGTTCTTCAATAGAATAAATAGATCTAGTGATTTCGGGCTTCTCGCTAAACATGAGTTTTTGGACAAATCACTCATCTCTAATAGGAGTATCTCTTTTCCAAAAAGAAAAACAATCAAAATGGTTGAACTTTAATCGCGAGTACCATTCCTTCTCCAATCTCAACGTACAAGATTAGGGTGCTACCGTCATAGATCGCTCGTCTCTTCACGATTTATTTACGTTTTGCATCTTTCGTTGTATTTGTTTCATGTTTATGATGAACTTATTTTTCTTGAAAACCATTATATAAACGTTTCTTCATAAAATGAAATCTAATAATTGATTATCAGAAAACAAAAAGAAAAAAAAAAAGATGACAATTTAGGCAAACAAGTTCCATATTTGATTTTTTTTTCTATCTTAACATTAATCGAGAAGAAAGTCGTTCCATTAGAACCCTCTGAAAATAATATTTTTCCTATGTATAATTCTCACGTGGCAAAAAGTACATTAATAAACGATAATTTTGGTTTATAATCACCTCAATTACCCATGAATTTTTTTTTTTTTTTTTTTTTTTTTTGACACGCACTCGTAAAGCTTAAGTGATATTTAAGATTTTTGATCCTTCCGCTGGAGATGAAGGAATTGGGATAATGTTTTAAAATTTTAATTTTTAGTTTATATATAATATTATATTTCTAAAATGAAGACATTAATATATTTTAATAATAATGAATTTCAAGTGTCAGAAGGTCAATTGTTACTAAAATTATCCAATCTTTTTTGAGTTTTTGACACCAAATTATATTGTATTATTTTACCTTTCAAAATTAATTTATATATTTTTTACTCAAAAAAAATATATTTTTATAGGATACTTCAAATAGAGAGTAAAACAACACTCGCTCCATCCAAGTCATATAGACGGAGAATTAGTTTTTGGTTGTCCATCTACATAGACATTATTCAAATTCCTAGATGATTCTTTCCCGTTATCCCTTTATAATAGTAATACTCCCTCCGTCCCACTATTAAGTGACCTAGTTCAAGTTTGCACAATTTTTAAGGCAAACAAGGGGAAAAGTATTTTTAAGCACTTTTTATATTTATACCCTTATGGATAATAAATAGTGAAATTTTGGAATGATTTATCTCTCAAACTACACCACAGATGTTCGCAAACTTCGTACCATTGAAAAGCATTTTAAAACACATACGTAACGAATATAAACATGACTATCAAATTATGCATATTTCTTATATTTCTTATAATCAATTAAAAGGATAATTTTAGGAATATCTCCTTGTTTAGTGATGTAGGTCACTTAATGGTGGGAAAAAATCAAAAAGTAACTAGGTCACTTATTAGTGGGACGGAGGGAGTATTACACTAAAATTAATTTAATATTTCTAGTTTTTATCAAAAGTAAAGGATAAAACAGTAAAGGGTAACACAAGAAAGAGGGTGGACATTTACAAAACCCGTACAATTTACAATTTTCTTAATCTAAAGGATCTGATTTCTCCGTTTATATAACTTGGAGGTAGGGAGTAATACCAAAAGGTATTAAGCTAATCGCATACAAACATTTCAACAAACAACTTTGTTATACTTTAAAAAATAACTACTATCGGATTTGACGAAAAATGAATAATTATTTTAAGTAAATTTTACCACTCATTAGATGTTTCTTTTACAATTTTTTTGGGATAAAAATTTATCATTAAAATAAGGTTTTACCTATTTCCTATCCCCATTTTCCCTATATCCCATCCCAACTCTACACATTATGTTTTGTTTGACTCTTTGTAAGTTAGGTGAACAAAACAGACCCTGCCATACGCTATAGGTAACCAACAAAGTTAATCAACCACCTTCTTCTTCCTCGCTCTCAGATGTCAGCCTAACTTTTCCCCTACTATAATATTTGGTTAACAGACGCTACCATACATTTTACCTATCATAATCTAGCACCACCATGTCCCCTATATATTAACCACTATATTCAAATTGTTTTCCATACACATGTTCGATAAAGGTTGGGTGCCCAAATGAGAAGCACAAAAGATATACTTTGATCGCAGAATCGGTTATCAAAAGATTTCTTTCTTTTTCCTTTTCAATTAGGTTTTGAATCCAATTAGCCCAATTTTAATAATTTTATATTAATGAAGTTTTACTTCAGTTGTCCATGCTATTAGAGAAGGTACGGAAATGCAAAGTAGTTACGGTTTGATCTGCAAACCTGGTTAAGGCGGTGATGTACAAATAAATTTCTAAACCTAATTAGTTCGTTTAAGGTTAAATATGGAGATTAGGGAACATTAAGTGGGTTTTTTTTACCCAATCTAAAATGAGTTATACAAATTTTAATTGCATAGTTGGGATAGGATTTAGGAAAAATAGGGGTAGGAAATAGGTAAAACCTAAAATAAACATCTATTCTTAAGATAAATATAATTTAGAAATCTGTTTTTTAGGGGGCTTGTTTTATACGGAGGAGTGATTACAAGAAGACAAAGTAGAACCGTCGAATATTGAATAAATAACCATGTATCCATATACTTCTAACAATGGCTATGGCCTCAATTGATCTGTGTTGATGAATTTAATTAGCTTAGATAATTAAGTGTTAATGCTTAGATTAGACAAAACTAATATTTTTATTTTTTATTTTTTGTTTAGTCATACGTATCCAGATACCGCTATGAAGTGATTCAAATTTAATCACCTCTACAACTAGCAAATGAAGATCTTAGTCATATATTAGTATTCTTTTGGTTTTTACTGCTAGGAAAAAATTCACTCGTAGCCGTAATTGAGTTTACAAAGTATAATATTTCTTCGTAAAAATCCTAATCGTAGGTTACCAAATAAAATCTTTACGGCTAGAATTTGAAAATAAAAACCTAGTCGTAAAAATATTTACAAATTAAAGAGTTATTTACTGCTAGGTTGAAGATACAGATTCCTAATCGTTTCTACGCTAAGAATAATCACTAATGACACGCTAGGTGTTTTGTGAGGAAAAACAAATATTGAGTATCAAATTACTATTAGAATTTTTCCACTTTCTTATCGTAGTGGTGTTTACGGCAAATACGACCTAGTCATAGACTGATCCAAAAGTGCAAGTAAAAAAAAAAGTGAAAAACAATAATAAATAGCAAATAATTAGAAAAATTATGAAATTATTACAATAATAAATAAAAAATAAGTAAATAGAGAATTATATGATAATATAGATTATTCAAGGGCAATTTAGATAATTACCACATATTAGGACACTACTTAACCATATTGTAGACACTAGAATGCTAGGAGAGCCCTTGAAAGAAAATCAAAATCCTCAAAAACATGTTTCATTTTAAGGGTCATGTTAACTTATACACCCGTATACATGTTAAGGTTCATTAAGAAACAATTTTTTGTATCAGAAATAAGATTTGTTTGTTTTATTATATTAAAAATAGTTATTTTTTTCATTGGGTATAAGATTTGTTGTTTTTGGTGTAAGAAAAACCAATTTCTAATAGAATAAGACTTCTTCGACTTCTTTAGACCTCCTACCAAAAACCCTCTGGTTCCTTTCATTCCACACATTCCAAATAATAGCATAGTGCAAAATGTTCCACATGTTCTTGCATTTTCCAGTCAATATGTCACAGTCCCCTGCTTCAAAAAGCCGTAACACCTTACCAGGCATCGGCCAAGAGATTCACAATGACTTAATGAAGTAATCCCACAATTAAAACGAATAGTGACAATGTAATAATAGATGGACATCTTCATTACTTCGTTACAAAGAGGGCAAGCATTGGTGTCCAGTTCAACCCCTCGACGCCTAAGCATTTCTCTCATAGGGAGCGAGTCATGGAAAACAACCCAAAGTACAAACCTCAACAAGTATCCGGATATTATATAAGTTAACGAAAGCCTCATTTCAATGTTTTGGTTGATTTGGGCATGTCAATGACTCAGGAGTAATAGTGTGGCTCATGAGTTAGCAAGTAAGGCTAGACTTGAAGCTAATAGTTTCTCTTATATCTTAAATTATCCTCCTGATATTGTTAAATGAATCGAGGAAGACTTTGTATTACATGGAAGAAACTGATCAATAAAATTTTGAGAAAATGGGTCATTTGTCCAAAAAAATTTAAAACACGGTTCAAATGGACGAGTAAAAAAAAGTACGGGTGAAATAGCAAAAAAAAAAATAGCAAGGATGAAACTGGATTCATCCTGGCTTATACTTAAAAAATAGCAAGGATGAAACCTGGATGCATCCCACCCTTGTAAAATAAAAATAAGAAAAAAATATTTGAAAATGGACAGGATGAAACTGGTTACATCCTTCCTATTTTTAAATTTTTGTCCATTTAAACAGTATCTTTTTAATTTTTGGCTATTTAAACAGTATCAAAACCTTAGTGTCTTTTTCACCCAGAAATTGTTAATTTTGGTCTTTTTGACCAATTTTGTGTAAAATTTTCTTTTAGCATCAAAAAAAAAAAAAAAACGACTCAGGAGTCAGCGCTGGCCCTGCTTAACATTCGGGCGTCTCGTTGGACCGCATGCAACGTCATCAGTTAGATCCACAGTGAGTTGTAAAGTTATCATTAAAGAGCACACAGATGACACATCTCACTGTCTATCAAAGGACCACAACCAATACCTGATCAGTGACCTGGACTGCTACTTATTGTGAACATGATGAGTAAGAGATCACAATTAATGAACAGTTAGCAATGCTATCCTGCTTTAATCACCGCCATATTCATTGTCCCAAGAAAAATTGTCCACTTTGGTATGTAATTCCTTAAATTATGCAAACAGCTGCAGTCGTCCATGTGGGTGCTCAATATGTCTACTTAACTCCGGCTTTTGTTAACTCCGGTTTCATACTGAGCCGCTATGAATTATTCAGGGGCATCAAGTTTCTTTCCGGTTCTGGAAAAGATATACTCCCTCCATCGATTATTTTTGAGTTGCTTGTTTAAAAGCGATGCTTACAAACGATATTTTATGAATATTGATTTCATAATACTTTAATTATTATTTAACCTAAAAGCACCATATGTTATTTTTTGAGCGATGACTCACGACTAGTCTCATTCATACGACTTGACTTGTCACTCAGGATTACCTGGCACCTAGATTGCGCGTGATTGGTCGAAATAATTAGGTCTTGCAAGCAAGACCCACTCATTAACTACCATGTAGGACTTATTACATTCTTCATGTAACTTGCTCCATATTTTCTACAAAAATACTCGAGACATCAAACATGACAAACTGGGGGATGTTCATCAGGGTATTGGTCTGGCGGTTTATAGCGTGTGGCGTGCAACACGCCCATTGTGAGAAAGTGTCAGGAAAGGCGAACAATTGATGGAAGTAGAGAAGTAGTGGATGTAAAACCGACCAGTCTTCCCTTCACAATAGGGACATGGTTATCACCATTTTTACATGATCCCCATTTTTCCATCACTCAACTACTTCCACTTCCTACGAGATCAGAGTGTTTATTTTGACTTACTATGTATAGATTTTATGTATTGAACAACAAAAGAGATCACCAACGCAAGTATCCAGAGAATTCAGAGACTTTGCAGCTTACCATCTCTTGCAACAAGTTCCATTTTCTAAAACAAGTCATCAACAACTATATCTTACAGAATTCATCATTCTGGTCTCAACACTTTCTCTGCTTCCCTACGTAAGATCAACTGGAACGGACATTTCTTGGTTTAGGCCAAAATTGTATAAATTAATCTCTCGAATCTAAAGTACCCATGTGCAGTACATTTGTTTATGGTGTAGGCTCGTTTCTTATTGACACACCCAATTTACCATTTTCAGCAGAATCAATTTTTACCCTACTACAAATTGGCGACCACAGTGGGAGATTAATCTCTCGTTTGCAAAATAAATTTCTCAATTTTCATTTGAATATTCTCATCTTTCATTTTCAATCTCTCCAACTTCACAATAGTTGGTTTTAATCCAGACTCAACGGTTACCAACTTCAATCTTGACCGCCCTGTTTCTCCTTTTATTAGTGATACAAATGACACTGACGAAGATGTTACTCCTATTCTTGCCAACGGTTCAGCAAGAGAAGTTAGAACAAAACGACTTCAAGTCACTATGGAAGAATTAATGAGGAAACATGAGGAACTTGAGAAAAATCTCACGCACATAGAAAGCAATTTGAATGAAGTATTCGCTATTTTTCAAAGTCTGCTAAATGACTTAGGGAATCATGGCATTTTCAGAGACATTAGATCTCCAATACAAGGAGCGGATATCCCGGCTGATGATCCCCCTCCTCCGCAAATTGGAAGCTTTACTTCCAACAAGATGCCGGTGGACCAGGAAGCAGCTTCTCTGGTGGAGAATCTATGTTTGCTGCAATCAATCAAATGGCTCTAGACACGCATTTGATTCCCTCATCTCCAAAAGCCTCAAAAGCGTGGGAAATGTCTATAAACAATGTTACTTTCACCGAAGATGACATGGTGGTCAAAGAAGGTCATAACAGAGCCCTGCATGTTACTACACGCATTAAACATTCAGAATTCAAAAGAGCTCCCATCGACACAGGAGAAGCCTCAATCGTCATTCCTCTTAGAACTTTCAGGACAACCAGGGTTCGGAAAAATAAGATTGTGCAACAACCGACTATAATGACATATTTTGAAGGAAACCAAACTAGCACATATGGGCACGTCTACTTGGACCTAGTAGTAGGGCCTGTCCAGTCGAAGATGAAATTCGAGGTGATAAAGAAATAGCCGAATTACCACATGATATTGGGGAGGCCATGGCTCCATGATAACAAAATCATCCCCTCAATATATCACCAGTGCCTGAAGACTGTGTTGAATGAGGAAGTTTTTCGCATACCTGCATCTCTGTCTCCTTATGCTCCGATTTGCGGCATTGAACTTTTTGAACCGAAAGAAAATCCACAAGACTCATCAAGAAAGGTCTAGTGTACACCACTCTCTACATGGACATCGATCGAGTAGGAGGATAGGTTTTCATTACTAAACAAGGGGATTGAACCCTCCAAGACATCTCTACTGACAGGACACGCCAGATCTCTTTCATCTGGTAAAGACTCGATCCACCTCCATACTAAGAGGGTGATAGACACATTTTTGTGTATGAGTTGTCCTCAATTTTCTGTTTTGTTGGTACTTGAATTTGTGCTTATTATGGTGTTTTGTGTGTTTGTAGGTATTTTTGAGAAATAAATATTTTTGGAAAAATCGGCTCGAAAAATTATGCGGAGCACCCCCGGAGGACACGTGCTATGCGGACTCTCATTTCGGCTAAGGGGCACCTCAATTACTAAGGGGCACCTCAGTTGGGCATTTGCTATTCGCACCCCCAGTTTCGTTAGGGGGACACCATCTTCATCGTTTGAATGTTGGTTTTGGCGGGAAAAGCTCACAGGCTATGGAAGATTCTTGGTTCAAGCTTTGGGGATGTTTTAGAGCGACTCAATGGCTGAAACTTCTTGGGATGGTTTGATTGGGCTTAACAGACTTGGTGTATGTATTTGGTTCGACTGAATTTGGCTATATAATCCAAACAAAGAGAACAGAGGTGCGTGTGCAAGGGAGGAGTTATTCACGGGATTACAGCGTGGATACGTGTGGTTGGATAGATGTTGGTCGTTGCAGAAGCGTGAAGAAGTTAAGTAGGAAGATTCAGGACTATCAAGCACTCGTTTACAGAGTGGAAAGTTAATTCAGGTAAGAAATCTCGTGGCCGGCAAGAAAAATATTTTCCGAGTAAATGAAGATTTTCCGGAGTAATGAGCGAAGATTCTTGTCCCTGTTGGGTTATAAATAGTTGGTGGTATATCAAAGAGTGGGGATGGAGAGTTTGGGCGAGTTTGGAACACCACAAAGCAGAAAAAAATCGAGTGCAGAGAACTGCCATTTCTGCTGCTGCTAAAGAACACGAAGAACATAAGACGCACATGAGACAGTCGTTCATGCTACAGTAGAAACGACTGCCAACCGTGGGTTGCAGAGCTACAGTAACAGCAACAGTTCATCATTATTGTTCTCTGTAACAGTGTTTTGCAACAATTATAAATGTTGCAAACACCCAGTTTTAATCATTTTCTCTATATTTCATCTTTGTAAACACCTATTTGAGCAATGAAATCACCTTTTGAGCGTGTTTCTAACATGATGAGCTAAACCCCAACACTAGTACGACGGAGGAAGACGTATTTCATACATGGGTAAAATTATTTAATTCTTTTTAAGACTTTTGTATTAATTTTAATTGAAATATGATTTGAATTAATTGGTTGTCATTTAATTTGATGAGGTATGCTTAGCTTAAATGTTTTGATACATCATGCTTAGGATTTACAACCAATCTTTTGAGAATCTACCTTGGCAAAATCAGAGTCCATGTTAATTTTATTTATTGAGCTTTAATTATTGAGAATAAATAAATTGAACCCTATGTTATGAATTCGACGAAATCCTAGTCCCAGTAACTCTCTTCATCATGTGATAATATTTTGTATATATATATTTTCTTTATTTTTAGTATTTTCTTTTATTAAAACTTAAAATCAATCCAACAAATTCCGAGTGAACGACAACCTTATTTACCACTATCTAAAATTCGATCAATTTTTGGCGCCGCCGACGCGGACTTGTGTATAGATTTGTTTTTAGGTTTTATTTTTATTTTTATTATTATTATTTTTGTTCTTTTTTACGCGTTTTGGTATTTCTTGTTTGCTTTCAGATTTGGAGCTAAGCTAAAGAAAAAGAGAAACAGTGCTGAAAGAAAAAACAAAGCCAAAGAAGGAAAGAAAATAGAGATCCAAAAGGAGGGAAGGAGAATATTTTTGTATATAGTTATTTCAATTTTATTAGATTTTATTTCTTTTATTTTTAGAAACTGTATTAGGAATATATTTTTCTAATCTTTTATTTTTGGACATTTTTATTTTTTATTTTTGGACATTGAACATTGGACATTATTAATTTTAAACCCTAAGGAAGGGTTAATTTAAATATAAACTGCACAGGGAAGGACGACAGTTACGATACTGTCTCGGCCCCTCGGGTTCGTACATTGACATAGGAGTCAGTGGCCCGAGTCGACTTCAACGGTTCATCCCCCGTCTGGAACGGGAGATAAGAATTCTAAACACCCGCGAATCCCCTGTCAGCGGGATTACTGGATGATTTTGTATGCATATATGTTGAGGTCTTGAATACGGCTGCTTTAATTTCCAAGTAAAGGGCAAGGACTGACCATAAAAGATAAGGGTTCGGATTTCATCACCGTTCTCTTCTTGCCTGCCTTAGGAAAACGATACCAAACGCGAACCTAAGCTTAAAATACTGACTAGAACGAGACCGATAGGGTAACGAGCTTAATAGGAAAGTCATTCGAAAAATATTAGTTACTCTTTAAGCATACTTCGAAGTTCATGATTGTTTCTGTAAGTTGAATGCGTGACTGCGCCGCCTTGTAATGCGGTGAGGCCTTGGATATCAAAGCTCCACGCAGCTTCCCTCGCCTCTATTCAACTTACTTAAACTCGGATCGATTCCAGATGGGTTTTCTCAGATTGTAACGAATTCCCTTTCGAAGGATTAGAAGCTGGTCTAGAAACAATATAAGTGGAGCCATCATGCTTTTTGTTTGCCAGAAATCAGTAGGTTTGTTTTGGTCGAGTCAGCCTTGTTTGTGCTTGTGTAGAATTCCCTTGCAGTTAGGATATCAAACTGGTATTATAACAGCCAATACAATGATTATCCGACTGATTTTCAAAATGGACATTACTTTGACCATAGTGTGAATAGTAGTTGGGAACATCAAACTTTTAAAGGTTATGGTCCATACCATGGTGAGCCCAATTACTATTCGCACACCCACCAGTCCTATGAGCAAAATAATCCCTCTATTTCTCTAGAAGAGGCTCTCAAGAGTTATACCTTATTTGTGAAAGAAACCTGTAACATTCTTCCAGACGAGCAGTCAAGAAAGATGTCTCTAGAAGAGACTCTTAAGCAATTTACTGAGAGTACAAATAGGATTGTCGAAAAACTTGCTCAAAATAATCTTAAATATAGTGCTTCCAATAATACCCTTGTAAATGAGGATAGTTATTTACATAATCAAGATGACGAGGATAAAATTGGTAACACTACTTGTTTAGATGAGGTTCAACCATTTTCATATTATTATAATGATGATAATTATAAGGATAATGTTAATGAAGACTGAAATATGTAGGCATAGTAATCAGGAATTTGTTACTCCTATTGAGCTTTATAATGATAATATTATTTCTAATTCAAATCCAAATAATTTTAATAATTATTCACCTATTCAAAAGGAAGAGGATTTGACTAGAAATATTTTAATCGAGAATAAGAAGCAGGTTTTCCCACACTACACCTTACCGAGTCCATTGAAAGATGTAAGATCAAGAATATTTATTGATTTTATTGTTTACACAAGAAAACGATTGACTTGTAATTCCAAAAAATCTCTCTTTACGAGACTCAAGCCCTTTATATAGGGAATTTCCTTTTTATGAAGCCTTGACCATTCATGTCTCTTCTCGCATTAAATGAAACATTAGATAATACTTTTGAGGAACGAGGCAATTCCAGAACAGCGAGAATTTTCGGAAAAAAACGGGATCAAGAGTCTCTCCTTCGACAACAAGTATTCCAAGTTGAAGAAACAATTTGAAATGTGATGCGTAATTTTAATAATGATGCAGTTCGCTATCGCAATGGAGCCATGGAGTATGTTTTAAAGACCACAATATCCCTATGCATTCATATCCCCGGCTACTGTCTCGAATGTTTGTAGTGAGGCTAGCTAAGAAGAAAATTCTCGCGATGAAAATAATGAAGATGATTTATGTATCTTTATTATAGTGTACTTCTTGGTTTAATTCAATCTTCAAGTTCTTCCTTGTAATATAATTGCTAACCTTATTGATGTGTAATTCTTGCATCGAAGATGAATAACAATATTCCATCTTTTCCATTCCCATACTTGCCTCTGTTATTTATCTTCAGATGGAAAATTTTAGTTGTCATCATGTATGTGGTTGAATAATAATTTTATTGTTATTGAAATGTATTGTTGCATTTAGTCGGTATCTTCATAAATCAAGAATTCTACTTGCCTTGCCTTATCTTCATAAATGTATTTTATCTCTTCTCAAACAGGTGCAAGCCGAAGGGCCCATTGACCCTGCCTTATCATTTTTTGTGGTCTTTTAGACCTCCCCACTAGAGGTCTTCCCCGCCAGGACGTCTTTACACTTGCATGTAAAAAGATTGATCTTGATATTTTTGCCTCTGCAGATGTTTTAATTGTCCGTAACTGTGTAAAGACCCATTGATCTCGCCTTACCCTCGCGTTAACATTTAGAGATCATTCAAATATGACGAGCCTAAATTTTCTTGCTAAAACATAGCCTTATGACATCATTTTGACACTCCCCTATTGGAGAGCCCTTACTCATCTCCCCCTGTTTTTCAGGAGCGAAACATCGGCCATACAAGACTAGCTCCTCCCATCCTGGGCTTAACAACAAGTTGTTTTCTGAGCCTCTTATCCCGTATACCTATATGGTTTATGGTTACGAGACTGCACCTAAGTGGAGTTTTCTTCGGCGAGTGCAACATATGCCAAGACTTAATCCATAGCAAGTACCTCGGCGCCTTGAGCATACCACCAGGTATCCTGACTCGGGCTTCGGGAAACCTTCCCCCGAGCCATGTCGAGAGATACCCCCTTATATGACGCACTTTAGGTCTTACATTTGCCTCTTCACGAAATGTTATTCGCGAACTAGGTGTCTTACAAAGTTATGAGAGCATCATTACTTCAATTGCTGCTTTTTCTCTTTTTTGTTGATTATTCACTTTTATGCCTTTTGTTCCTCATATCTTTTGTCCTCTATTATCATAATATTCGTATCTCAGGTATTCACCTTGCTTTATACTTATAGCATTCATAGTTTTCTTTTCTCCGCTCATCTCTCACATGTTGCTTCCATCCTTTTCTTTTGGTATTTCTTTCTTCGCAGCCTATCTACATCGACCTCATGACAAACTCCTTCCAATCTCCTTGTATGATACCAATACCATTTGGATGTGGAAATTTTATACATTGATGATATGTTGATCGATTCCCAAGATTTCATGAAGCCATGGCCTCCCAATCATTATAGGGAGATTCCATTGACAACCAAGAATAAAAATATCAGTTGATAAATTAGAGGTATTCTCATGTGAACTCTCCCCTTGGTTTGTTTAAGTTGCCATTAAAGCCATATATCTTGTATGTCGAGGGGATCAAATCCGATCGTCTTGTAAGTATGTAGAAGAGAATATTCCTTTGTCGATTAGAATTCGGTTGATCGCCCAAAGAAACTTCGCCTCATCATCTTCTCCATCCACCCCAAGTTTGTTAATCTCTAGTTTCACAACCAACGGGCTGTCGTGTGTTTTCTTCTTTCCTTTTGGCACTTCATAGAGAAAGAAATAGTCTTATTGCCACTTTTCTAATCAAGTCGTTCTCGCTGCACTCATTATTTCTTTGTCATTAGCATAAAGATCGAGCACGTTGTCATGAAAATCTTCATTGTGCGATAGAGGGACGATAGAGTTGCGATTTAAATTTAGCTTTTGTTCCAACTTCTATAACAAACCGACATTAGTCGGTGGTGGTGGTAATGTATACAAGTGATTTAGCTTCCCATGATCAATCATCCCGAGAATAATTTCTTATGTTTCTACAATCGCTTGTTCCATGTCCATGGAAGCGATGGTAAGAACAAAACTCATGACTTCTATCGCCCGGCGGTGGCGCCCAAGGTTACATTTTCCATCACAAGTATAGCTTCCCATCTTTTCACACTAGCATTCAGGGAGGTATCTAATCTCTTCCCATACTATTCTCGCGACTTCTCCGCCCTCCACGGTTATTTTGCCTTGGCCCACCGTAGGTTTCTGATCACTCAATCTTATTGTTACGATTGTGATAGTTCCTTTCTCGCTCAAATTCCTCTTGATCGTGGCTTCCCATGGCTACTACCCTTTATTCCGAGAATATTGTTTTAGAGTCTAACGATTTAGAAACATTAGTCTTATACAAATAAGATGAACTCGTAGAGCTTTTAAATTTGAGTGAGGATGTATCACCTGAGTACAACCTAGAAGAAGCAATTCACCATTTCGGGATTCTAGCGATGATCTAGAAATTAGGGAAATTGTAGCTAGTCGATCTAGAGACACCCAAAACTCTAAGTCTGGGGGTGACTATCATTCTCCTTGTGCCTTACCTTTAGCTCTTACAGTGATCCCTCACTTGGGACTTGACATATGTGCCTCAACCATTTTACAAGATTATCTTCATAC
Source organism: Papaver armeniacum (assembly GCA_023531295.1). NCBI lineage: Eukaryota > Viridiplantae > Streptophyta > Magnoliopsida > Ranunculales > Papaveraceae > Papaver > Papaver armeniacum. The sequence continues at coordinate 36,848 of JAJJWW010013903.1, forward strand.
ACGTTTTCCTGAATCTAATGATGTCCATAAAGAAGTTCAGTTGTTAGAAACCCATCCTCTAGTTGATGTGGTTAACCCAGGCTACGATACCACGATAGACTTTGTTTTACCACCAAAAACCTTCCTTCCAATTGTGGGAACAAATGAATTTCAGATGTGTCGGTTATTAAGTTTTGAGACTAAACCTAATTACTTTAGAAAATTAGGGTCGACACATTTGCTTAAGAATGACCACCACTGTGGTCAACCGTGTGAGTCAAATCTGATTGACTTAGGGGATCCCCAGTTATTCAGGCTATTTTTATGTGCTTCTAAGTTCTTAGTTGAGTATTTCCAGACTCTAGCACATGATCTTCAGGATCCTTCCTTTGAGGAAATCCAGCCGATGAAAACTTTTTATCTAGACCCTTTTATAGAGCCTGAACCCGAACCACAACTAGATGTAGTTGTCTTAAACAAAAAAATAGATAAGGGTGTGTTGGATATCTTCCTGGTCTGTTGCAGTTTCCTCTTCTTGTGGTTAGCACTTTTTGATCCAGATGACCCATGATTATTCCTAATTTGTTGCTATATGATTCTTCGAGGTGACTAATCCTTTCCAATGTCTGGCTGAAGACTTTAAACTTAGCACTTCTTGGGAGGTAACCCATGCTCTTACAACACGGTAATATTTTTCCTTAACTCTTTTCTTCAAGTGGTAACAGTTTCTCATTGTTCATGCTTTTAATTTCATCTTTAGAACATTGAGGACAATGTTAGATTTAAGTTTGGGGGTATGGGAGAAACTTTTTAGATGCAATAAATAAACCCCAGAGACTAGAAATTTATGCTTATTAAGGTTGGCACTAACTAATCTAAGTGGATGAGAACATCTTGTTTGTAGGAGTTGAGGAACCAATCTGATTAGATGGAAACATCTAGAAGAGTTTATTCATAAAAGCACAGAGCTCAGGTGTTAGAAAAGAAAACATAGTAGTTTCGCCATATCCTCGTGATGGAAACATCGAAAGAATCCTGATCACTTCTTCTTCTTTTTTTTACCATTGCTAGGGTGTAATAGAATAGCTGAGATACAAAAAAAAAAAAAAAAAAAAAAAATTTGAGACCATACCACTAGACCAACCGGAATAAATACAATAAAGTCGACCACTGGTACCCTTGTATATGCCAGTTGAGTTGACCTAGAGTTAGGATTATCGACCCTTTGGTTCCCTTGTATATGCCAGTGTATTGATATTAGTCCGGACACAGTATCTCAGTCCATTAGGATAGGTTCACCTTAGTCAACATCATCTACGTTTTTCTCTACATCCATCTTCTTAATCTATCCATGTGATTGGTTGACTCCGGTTTATAATGTCCAGAAACTATCTGAGTAGAGCTCTGTCACTTTATATGAATTTTAGTATGCTTGAGTGCAAACTCGTGTACAACAATTGGAATTTTGCATTAGGGTACTTCCTCCTATAGTCAATGATTGTATGTCAACCAAGGAGATTCTTTAGTGCATTCGAAGGTTCTGCGTAGATAGCTAGGGCATGGAGTAAAGGTTTTGTGGGTACACCTCTGGTAAACCTGATGAGTGCCAAATAGTGCATATTTATACACCTTTTTATTGGCATTTTACTCATCTTTTGCGCTTAGAAATCAGATATTATCCCAGATTCTGTGTTTTCTTTGTTTTCAAGAATAAATATTTGTATTAATTAATTTTGTATTTTTAGGTAATAAATAAAGCTCGGAGAAATTGAGGAGCCAAAACAGCGAAGAATTGGAGTCGAGCATCTATGGAGCAGATAGCCAAAGCCCGCGCGCGCAACAGTTGCAACCCATCCACAAGATATGGGCTTGAGCTAGACCCGGATCCGAGCCCGTCCATCACCGTTCAGATCTTCCCCAGTTGCATCCTACGGTCGCTGCTTCCACGCGCATCGAAGATTGTTGCTCCCGCTCAACACCAGATCACCCCCATTCTTCCTCAGCCGTTCAGATATCCCTCAGCTCCATCCTACGCTCGCTCGGCCCGTCCCATCATCATTCGCTACACCTGCTCCACAGCAAAATCTCCTAACCCTATACCCTATCGAGCAAACCCATTCCTCTCTTCTTCTTTCTCTTTCTTCTTCTCTCGAGCAACCCTCTGCAAAACCCATTCCCCATCACCCGACCACCTCTGCAGAGCCACCACGCCACCACCATCCTCATCTTCTCTTCCTGACACGGCAACAACCTTCTCTATCATCCGCGCACCACTTCTCTAGGTCTAGGTTTTCTCTCACTTAGCTTCTCCAACCCTAGAAGCTAATTTAGAGAAAAACTAGAGCTAGGTTTTCATCACCACAATCGACCCATGGAGCTCGAGATGATGTGACGAGAGAAGAGGCGATTCGAGACGTGGGTGAGAGAAATGTTATTTTAATTTTCTGTTTTTAAAATAAATTAGGTTTTTAGTTTTTGATTGTTGCATGTATAAATAGAAGGGATAGAAGCTGTTTTTGCACATGCCTGGGTTAGCCAGAGCAGCAATTAGATTTAATTTGTGTTATTTTTGATGTTCTAATTAGTTTGCTAGGGTTTCACTGAAACCCTAACTCCATATATGTTTTTTTAACTCTGTTGAACTATCTTGAATGCTTAAAACTACAATTATGTCTTCAATTAGAGTACCCAGTGTTTTTCTCTCACAATGGATGCCTTGTATCCATTGTAGTTAGGTTACAACTACATTGAGAGTACCTCAGCTCAAACTTTAGGCACAATTGCTAATTCCATTGACTAGTTGTACTTAATTAGACAACTAGTGCTCTGGGTTAGCACTTTAGCTGATTAATTGAAGCATTACATGGAGAAACTCCTTAGATATGAGGTAGAATTGACACCCTGCCCTTATCAGTCACAGGACAAGAACCTCAATTTAGTTAATCACATAATAGAAGTTAGTGGTGGATTTGAAGACCTTAGTAACCCCTCTATCACTATCTTTTACCTTAGTTTAGAGTCACTTCAGTTCAAACTCAGCCGTATCGGCAACCAAACATCTGTTGTTACTTGCACTTATTAGAATTCAGTTGAATAAGCCTTTAGATCACCTTTACGGCACCACAAGTCTCTGTGGTTCGACCCGTACTTGCCGCGTCTCCGATAGACGCCGTGCACTTGCGGTTATCACCGTAGGCCATAATATAAACATCTTCGAAGGCCTATCAAGTTTTTGGCGCCGCTGCCGGGGACTTGGCGTGTGCTGTCTTGAATCCTTTTGGCTTGTTTCACTGAATTTCATGTTTCCCTGTATATATCTGCCCTTCATTGTTAGTTCTAGCCCTGCATCTATAACTTAGTTTAAATTCTTTCTGCCCTTTTACATTCTGCATCTTCTATTACATCTTGCTCATTGTATCGTAGTTTTATTATTTCCTTTGATAGTGTAACATACCCTGTTCATTGCATTAGCACTTGCACTTGCATCTTTAGCTGCATCTTCAGCTGTCACACTCTGTGCCCTCATCATCTCACTTCAGCTGAACTCAAATCTGCCTGGATTGAGCTGTTAACAACTAAGCTACATTACACTGCATTACAACAGCTCTGCCTCATCATTAGCATTTGTAGTTAGCTTGTTTTATAGCTCATGTTGTAACATGTTGGCTCTGTGGTGACTTCACCTCATTCTTTTATGGTTAGCCTTTCAGCTGTAACTTGGTCTGCCCTGAACAGATACCAAGTGCTGTAATAAACCGTCATACTACAAAGCCTTCCCACTAGTTATAACCAGTGTGCTAGTTATAACCTGAATTCCTGTGATGTATTGATCTAGCTCCAAACCTTGCATGACATGTGAGCCATCTGCACTTTTGGTGACTAAACCCTGTTGACAACCTGTGTCCACCGAACTTTTTGTGCTATGTTGCTTCCATGCTGAGAAAGCCTGCTAATTGAATGCACTGTTAAATGTGTGAGCTATCCCTGCCTGAAACTAGCTATTTTGTGCTGCTGAGCACTACTAAACTGAGCTGTTCTGTGCTGTGACATACACATTTCTGGGAGCTGGGATTTCTCTTTTGAGCTAGCAGGTGCAAGTGGTAAGGCTGAGCCAACCCAAGGGAAAGCACAAAGCTTGAGGTGCTTGCTGTGCTTGTTGTGCTACCTGTGCTGTGGTGCGGCTGAGCCAACCCAAGAAAAGCGCAGGACTTGAGGTTAGTAATTGAATATTGTATGTTCTGTGCTCTGTATTTCCCTGTGAATGTGCCATGTATGCTCTGTAAACTCCCCTGTATGAATTTGTCACTTGTGCATTATGAGCATGACCTGTGAACCATGTTTTGCATGCTAGACTAGCTGCCCTGTAGCTGTTGAGCCAAGTTGCCGCCATCACTCGAGCATCTTTGTAGGTTTCTAGCATTACTTAGTTGATGTACCATGCTACTATCTGCAATCTGTGCATAGACCATCTGAGCTGCCAATCTCCAGCCCCCTGAAGCTGTGAGTTGAGCTACACTTGAGGCTTCCAAGTTTGTTACAAGCCCAGTTGACAAACCTGTGAGCATTTATAAACCCTGCTGAGCTAAGTTGCTTTGTACACTAAGCACTTTCTTTGTCAACCAACATCTGGGAAACTCTCTGTGAACACAGCCCCTGAAGCTGTGAGCTTGAGCAGCAACCCACATAACCTAGCCCTGAGCCAAGCTAACTTGTGCTGTGCAGCTGTACCATTCACAATTCCTGACTGCATGCTTGAACCCCGCTAATCGAACTTGTTGATCGCTAAAGCATGCCAGGACCCTCGCCCGAGAATTTGTGTGAACCCCGAGCATACCTCTGAGCTGTGCTCAAATTCACAGACCCTGTTGAATGACCTGTGCATAACCCTGTGGAGTAAGATGTGTGCATAATTCTATTGGCTGAAACCTGAGTGGCTGAAACCTGAGTGGCTGAAACCTGAGTGAGTTGTATGCATCTTTCCACTGAGTTGGCTGAAAGCTCAAGTGACATCAACTCAGGCAGTTGATACCACAGACTCTGTTGTTGACAGACCCCTTGTGCATGCTTGACCTTGTATGAGACCTAGAATGAGCTATCTGCCTTGCATTGTTGGTACATAAACCTCTAAAAACTGAATCAGTTGACACACTGTGGCATGATAAGTCTGTTGTAAAGAGCCAAAAATTGTTCATCTGCCCTTGCTTTTGTGCATTTGTGCACCAATTTCAGCAATCTGTATGTGGCCCTGAGATATTTGAATGATTGTTGAGTGTGAGTTTAGATCGACTTGTGCTGTTCTGTGACTTGCATGAGTTGTGTTGTGCATAGATATCTGTGCACACAACCAATTGCTTTGAGTGCGTGAGCCGAGCCCCACTTAGAGCTGTGCATTAGCTGCACTGTGCTCTACCGATCTTTGTGCACGACTGTGCATAAGCCGCTCGGGTTTTCTTGTCTTTGTCCTTGCTCAGGCAACTCAATTTGTGCTTTAATCCTGCACAAAAACTTGGCCTATGCACACAATCCTCTCATAACTCTGCACCGAGTATAGACCAGCCTAAACCGTGATGTGTAAACCAAACGTGCCTTTGGCCGAGAAGATGGTGCATAAGCCTGCACTGGGCTGCAACCAAACTAAGCCCACAAAAACCAAAACTTCCCACCTCACTGGCTCGTCGCACCAAACTAAAGCCCACATACCGGGACATTCAATTCTTTGGGCTGCACATGTTCATATAACCTGGGCCTTACACATATCCTGAATCCCAACAAAACCAAATCAGCCCACAATAAACCAAACTGTGCACTGGGCTGTCTAACTAGAACCCAGTTCCACTAGCCTTCCCACAACAGGGCTGTGCATTTGCACAAGACCCGGGCTATAAACCAAGCTGCACATTCCCAACAAACCAAAGCCCAATAAACCAAATTCCCAGATAAACCAAAGCCCATTTTTATGTTATATTTGTAAAACTGTTGATGTCTCTGTACATATTTTCTATTGGGTTGATCCTCAACTCTTTAGATTGTTGGTTTATGGCAAATTTTCATTGTATATAATCCAGTAGGACTTGTTAAAATTTTCTTTTCTTGAATCGGTTGAGTCTTCTTGTGCATATATTGTGCTAATCCGATATGATCTCCACTGAGAATGTTGGATTCTAGCCTTGATTAATGAAGCTCTAACCGTGCTCCCGCCGACATCCGGTAATCTCTTCCCTTTTCTCTTATCAGCATAGTTCTCATGGTATGTAACTGTTTAAATTTTTTTCTATCCGTCGACACATTGAGGACAATGTTTGATTTAGGCTTGGGGTGCATTTGCATATAGAGTTTTTAGTCTTTTTAATCTTTTATTTTCAAAAAAAAAAAAAAAAAAAACTCTTTTTGTAAAAACCTCCAACTTTTAGAGATTTTAGAGTCACTAGCATGCTTCTAGCTATGTTTACATAGAGAATCTGACCGAAATAACAGAAATTGGAAATCTTAGGAGAACACAATCGGGTTCCTTAGTTGATTAGAGCGTTAAAGTTGGATTTAACCATACCGGAGAGCGAATTAGGTCTTGTTTAGATATTCGATAGTAGAATTGTGATCACCCATAGTGGAGACTACCCATTTTACATCAAGTGAGGCACCAACCTTCAATTTTTGCAACTTTCTAGAAAAGTCATTAGAGTGTGTGTCACCGTACATCAATTCCGGGTAGGAATGGTGAGCTACCCAACTTCGCACCAATTTCAGCACTACTTTTGATCTCTTGAGTGCTAGTTTTTGTCAATCATGAGGGTGACGTCTAAAGATGAAAACTCCTTCTAAATATCGATTTGCGTTAGCATCACTCTCTCTCTCAATCAGCAAGACCCATAGAAACACATCATCGTCAACAAACGGAGCATCATCGAGAATATTGAAAGAAAAATTGATATAGTCCAAGGTTTATGTGCAACAAAGAAAAGAAAAATAGGATGAGAATTAATGAAATTTATAAAATCAAGACAATACAAGTTGTGGAAAAATTGAGTGATAAAGTCCTTTGTCCATGGAGTTAGTTGTTTCATTATTTGTATTTTTATTTTCACTTTTTGTAAACTAAAAAAAAAAATTGTAGTTTATTTTTGCTACCACCATGGTAAAGAAGAGTTCAAGAAGAAAAATCCAAACAACAAGGAAATTGAGTAGAAAAGTCAAAAATTGTCAAGTTTTGTGAAGTTTAGAAGTTCGTCATCAACAATTGAAGACCGAAGACCGAAGATTGAAGACGTTTCTATGGTTCCTATGAGAGAATGATGTTAATTGCCGATCGGGTGAGAAGTGAGTGAGTACTCCCACCCTTGCTAATGGTTGATTTCCTTTCTTAGAGATCATCGAGGAAAAGATTCTTTTTGTCCACACTTCGTGGAGTCTCCAGAAATTATTTCGGAAGGTTATCCTTCTTACCTACAACGTGTGCGGTGATTTCTCTCTTATTTCCTCCCCGCACACATGAGAGACTAAAAAGCGATCTTTTTGAGTGCAATTATCATAAAACCCTAATGGTGAGGCGAAGTCGAGGCTTATGATCACAATCGAATCCAAATTCTTTCATATGGTATGGTTACTTCTCGCAAGCACTTAAGGATGAGAATGCGTTCTTTGGTAGTTCTAACTTCATGTTACTAGCATGCGAAACTCTATGTCCTCATAGCTTCTTGGAGGCTTGAGACTCTTTTACACTCTGAAGTTGGAGAAGGTTTTGTGGGTACACCTCTGGTAAACCCTCACGAGACTACAACTCGTCCACTAGGGACACTTAGGGGTTTAAAGGCTTAGTGCATACGCTAAATGCATTCGAGAGACCTGCGACAGGGGTATAGTTAGGATTTCTTTATTTCTGTTTCACTTGAGGACAAGTAAAATTCAGGTTTGGGGGTATTTGATGAGTGCCAAATAGTGCATATTTATACACCTTTTTATTGGCATTTTACTCATCTTTTGCGCTTAGAAATCAGATATTATCCCAGATTCTGTGTTTTCTTTGTTTTCAAGAATAAATATTTGTATTAATTAATTTTGTATTTTTAGGTAATAAATAAAGCTCGGAGAAATTGAGGAGCCAAAACAGCGAAGAATTGGAGTCGAGCATCTATGGAGCAGATAGCCAAAGCCCGCGCGCGCAACAGTTGCAACCCATCCACAAGATATGGGCTTGAGCTAGACCCGGATCCGAGCCCGTCCATCCCCAACCGTTCAGATCTTCCCCAGTTGCATCCTACGGTCGCTGCTTCCACGCGCATCGAAGATTGTTGCTCCCGCTCAACACCAGATCACCCCTATTCTTCCTCAGCCGTTCAGATATCCCTCGCCTCCATCCTACGCCGCTCGGCCCGTCCCATCATCATTCGCTACACCCGCTCCACAAAGAAAATCTCCTAACCCTATACCCTATCGAGCAAACCCATTCCTCTCTTCTTTCTTTCTCTTTCTTCTTCTCTCGAGCAACCCTCTGCAAAACCCATTCCCCCATCACCCGACCACCTCTGCAGAGCCACCACGCCACCACCATCCTCATCTTCTCTTCCTGACACGGCAACAACCTTCTCTATCATCAGCCGCACCACTTCTCTAGGTCTAGGTTTTCTCTCACTTAGCTTCTCCAACCCTAGAAGCTAATTTAGAGAAAAACTAGAGCTAGGGGTTTCATCACCACAGTCGACCCATGGAGCTCTGAGATGATGTGACGAGGGAAGAGGCGATTCAGAGACGTGGGTGAGAGAAATGTTATTTTAATTTTCTGTTTTTAAAATAAATTAGGGTTTTTAGTTTTTGATTGTTGCATGTATAAATAGAAGATGCAGAAGATGTTTTTGCTCATGCCTGGATTAGCCAGAGCAGCAATTAGATTTAATTTGTGTTATTTTTGATGTTCTAATTAGTTTGCTAGGGTTTCACTGAAACCCTAACTCCATATATGTTTTTTTTAACTTTGTTGAACTATCTTGAATGCTTAAAACTACAATTATGTCTTCAATTAGAGTACCCAAGTGTTTTCTCTCACAATGGATGCCTTGTATCCATTGTAGTTAGGTTACAACTACATTGAGAGTACCTCAGCTCAAACTTTAGGCACAATTGCTAATTCCATTGACTAGTTGTACTTAATTAGACAACTAGTGCTCTGGGTTAGCACTTTAGCTGATTAATTGAAGCATTACATGGAGAAACTCCTTAGATAGGAGGTAGAATTGACACCCTGCCCTTATCAGTCACAGGACAAGAACCTCAATTTAGTTAATCACATAATAGAAGTTAGTGGTGGATTTGAAGACCTTAGTAACCCCTCTATCACTATCTTTTACCTTAGTTTAGAGTCACTTCAGTTCAAACTCAGCCGTATCGGCAACCAAACATCTGTTGTTACTTGCACTTATTAGAATTCAGTTGAATAAGCCTTTAGATCACCTTTACGGCACCACAAGTCTCTGTGGTTCGACCCGTACTTGCCGCGTCTCCGATAGACGCCGTGCACTTGCGGTTATCACCGTAGGCCATAATATAAACATCTTCGAAGGCCTATCAAGTTTTTGGCGCCGCTGCCGGGGACTTGGCGTGTGCTGTCTTGAATCCTTTTGGCTTGTTTCACTGAATTTCATGTTTCCCTGTATATATCTGCCCTGCATTGTTAGTTCTAGCCCTGCATCTATAACTTAGTTTAAATTCTTTCGCCCTTTTTACATTCTGCATCTTCTATTACATCTTGCTCATTGTATCGTAGTTTCATTATTTCCTTTGATAGTGTAACATACCCTGTTCATTGCATTAGCACTTGCACTTGCATCTTTAGCTGCATCTTCAGCTGTCACACTCTGTTCCCTCATCATCTCACTTCAGCTGAACTCAAATCTGCCTGGATTGAGCTGTTAACAACTAAGCTACATTCCACCGCATTACAACACTCACCGCCTCATCATTAGCATTTGTAGTTAGCTTGTTTTATAGCTCATGTTGTAACATGTTGGCTCTGTGGTGACTTCACCTCATTCTTTTATGGTTAGCCTTTCAGCTGTAACTTGGTCTGCCCTGAACAGATACCAAGTGCTGTAATAAACCGTCATACTACAAAGCCTTCCCACTAGTTATAACCAGTGTGCTAGTTATAACCTGAATTCCTGTGATGTATTGATCTAGCTCCAAACCTTGCATGACATGTGAGCCATCTGCACTTTTGGTGACTAAACCCTGTTGACAACCTGTGTCCACTGAACTTTTTGTGCTATGTTGCTTCCATGCTGAGAAAGCCTGCTAATTGAATGCACTGTTAAATGTGTGAGCTATCCCTGCCTGAAACTAGCTATTTTGTGCTGCTGAGCACTACTAAACTGAGCTGTTCTGTGCTGTGACATACACATTTCTGGGAGCTGGGATTTCTCTTTTGAGCTAGCGGTGCAAGTGGTAAGGCCGAGCTAACCCAAGGGAAAGCACAAAGCTTGAGGTGCTTGTTTGTGCTTGTTGTGCTACTGTCTTTGTGGTGCTGGTGAGCCAACCCAAGAAAAGCGCGGGACTTGAGGTTAGTAATTGAATATTGTATGTTCTGTGCTCTGTATTTCCCTGTGAATGTGCCATGTATGCTCTGTAAACTCCCCTGTATGAATTTGTCACTTGTGCATTATGAGCATGACCTGTGAACCATGTTTTGCATGCTAGACTAGCTGCCCTGTAGCTGTTGAGCCAAGTTGCCGCCATCACCTGAGCATGCTGTAGGTTTCTAGCATTACTTAGTTGATGTACCATGCTACTATCTGCAATCTGTGCATAGACCATCTGAGCTGCCAATCTCCAGCCCCCTGAAGCTGTGAGTTGAGCTACACTTGAGGCTTCAAGTTTGTTACAAGCCCAGGTTGACAAACCCGTGAGCATTTATAAACCCCGCCGAGCTAAGTTGCTTTGTACACTAAGCACTTTCTTTGTCAACCAACATCTGGGAAACTCTCTTGTGAACACGGCCAAGCCGTGAGCTTGAGCAAAGAACCCACATAACCTAGCCCCCGAGCCAATCTAACTTGTCTTTGTGCAGCTGTACCATTCACAATTCCCGACCGCATGCTTGAACCCCGCTAATCGAACTTGTTGATTGCTAAAGCATGCCGGACCCGCTCGAGAATTTGTGTGAACCCCGAGCATACCTCTCGAGTTGTGCTCAAATTCACTGACACCTATTGAATGACCGTGCATAACCCCGTGGAGTAAGATGTGTGCATAATTCTATTGGCCGAAACCGAGTGGCCGAAACCCGAGTGGCTGAAACCCGAGTGAGTTGTATGCATCTTTCCACCGAGTTGGTGAAAGCTCAAGTGACATCAACTCGGGCAGTTGATACCACGGACTCGTTGTTGATGGACCCTTTGTGCATGCTTGACCTTGTATGAGACCTAGAATGAGCTATCTCGCCTTGCATTGTTGGTACATAAACCTCTAAAAATCGAATCGGTTGACACACCGTGGCATGATAAGTCTGTTGTAAAGAGCCAAAAATTGTTCATCCGCCCTTGCTTTTGTGCATTTGTGCACCAATTTCAAAGAATCTGTATGTGGCCCCGAGATATTTGAATGATTGTTGAGTGTGAGTTTAGATCGACTTGTGCTGTTCTGTGACTTGCATGAGTTGTGTTGTGCATAGCTATCTGTGCTCACAACCAATTGCTATGAGTGCGTGAGCCGAGCCCCACTTAGAGCTGTGCATTAGCTGCACTGTGCTCTACCAGTGCTGTGCACAGCCTGTGCATAAGCTGCTCAGGTTTTCTTGTGTTGTCCTTGCTCTGGGCAACTCAATTTGTGCTTTAATCCTGCACAAAAACTTGGCCTATGCACACAATCCTCTCATAACCTGCACCGAGTATAGACCAGCCCTAAACCGTGATGTGTAAACCAAACCGTGCACCGGGCCGAGAAGATGGTGCATAAGCCCGTGCACTGGGGCCGCAACCAAACTAAGCCCACAAAAACCAAAACTTCCCACCTCACTGGGCTCTGCTTCTGCACCAAACTAAAGCCCACATACTGGGCCATTCAATTGCTGGGCTGCACATGTTCATATAACCTGGGCCTTACACATATCCTGAATCCCAACAAAACCAAATCAGCCCACAATGTGCACTGGGCTGTCTAACTAGAACCCAGTTCCACTAGCCTTCCCACAACAGGGCTGTGCATTTGCACAAGACCCGGGCTATAAACCAAGCTGCACATTCCCAACAAACCAAAGCCCAATAAACCAAATTCCCAGATAAACCAAAGCCCATTTTTATGTTATATTTGTAAAACTGTTGATGTCTCTCGTACATATTTTCTATTGGGTTGATCCTCAACTCTTTAGATTGTTGGTTTATGGCAAATTTTCATTGTATATAATCCAGTAGGACTTGTTAAAATTTTCTTTTCTTGAATCGGTTGAGTCTTCTTGTGCATATATTGTGCTAATCCGATATGATCTCCACTGAGAATGTTGGATTCTAGCCTTGATTAATGAAGCTCTAACCGTGCTCCCGCCGACATCCGGTAATCTCTTCCCTTTTCTCTTATCAGCATAGTTCTCATGGTATGTAACTGTTTAAATTTTTTCTATCTGTCGACACATTGAGGACAATGTTTGATTTAGGCTTGGGGGTGCATTTGCATATAGAGTTTTTAGTCTTTTTAATCTTTTATTTTCAAAAAAAAATAAAATAAAATAAAATAAAACTCTTTTTGTAAAAACCTCCAACTTTTAGAGATTTTAGAGTCACTAGCATGCTTCTAGCTATGTTTACATAGAGAATTTGACCGAAATAACAGAAATTGGAAGTACCGGAGAACACAATCAGGTTCCTTAGTTGATTAGAGCGTTAAAGTTGGATTTAACCATACCGGAGAGCGAATTAGGTGATGTTTAGATATTCGGTAGTAGAATTGTGATCACCCATAGTGGAGACTACCCATTTTACATCAAGTGAGGCACCAACCTTCAATTTTTTGCAACTTTCTAGAAAAGCTGTTAGAGTGTGTGTCACCGTACATCAATTCCGGTAGGAATGGTGAGCTACCCAACTTCGCACCAATTTCAAAGACTACTTTTGATCTCTTGAGTGCTAGTTTTTGTCAATCATGAGGGTGACGTCTAAAGATGAAAACTCCTTCTAAATATCGATTTGCAGTTAGCATCACTCTCTATCTCAATCAAAGAAGACCCATAGAAACACATCATCGTCAACAAACGGAGCATCATCAGAATATTGAAAGAAAAATTGATATAGTCCAAGGTTTATGTGCAACAAAGAAAAGAAAAATAGGATGAGAATTAATGAAATTTATAAAATCAAGACAATACAAGTTGTGGAAAAATTGAGTGATAAAGTCCTTTGTCCATGGAGTTAACGACAACCTTATTTACCACTATCTAAAATTCGATCAGAGGGGACGTACTTTTGTGGCAAATCGTGATGCTGAAGGAAAGACTGTCTACCTGCACCGTTGTTAGCAATTAACAAGAGATACTAGTACGAGGTCTCTCTGCCCAGAAGAATGTAATCACAACGACAAGCTGCAAGAAGAAGAGGTGTCAGACGCTCCATGACAACTGCAAGATGGTACTGATCCACTACAGATGAGCTCGGGACTGTAAATAATTGAAAGAAAGAATCTCCAAGGCCCGTCTCCATCAGTTAAGTTCTGTGTGTGGAGGACTTCTAAAACTTATAAACCTTCTCAAGGAGTGTCGGGATATATTTGCATGGACCTACAAGGAAATGCCCAGCTTAGATGAAAAGTTAGTCACTCATCATATGCATATAATACCCGGATCCAAGCTAGTCAAACAATATCCAAGACAATTCAGGCACGATGTTGAGGAGCAAATCAAAGCTAAGACTCAGAAGTTACTAGCTGCCGGCTTCATCAGACCCATTCAACACCCTACTTGGTTGGCTAATGTGGAACCTGTAAAGAAGAAGAACGGTCAGATCAGGTGTTGTGACGACTTCAGAAATCTATACAAATGCTGCCCCAAGGACGACTTCCCTCTTCCCAACATCGACATGCTAGTGTATGATACCAGTGGATACGACATGTTCTCCTTCATGGATGGATAAAGCGGCTACAACCAGATAAAAATGTACGAGCGTGATGCAAGTAAGACAACATTTCGAACTCCCCTCGGAAACTTTTATTACGCTGTCATTCCTTTTGGTTAGAAAAATGCTAGTGTTACCTATCAACGCGCCATAACTGCAATATTTCATGATATACTTAATATTTGTAATCAAAATTTCATCCTATCTTCCATCAATTATTTGCATAATGACATAATAGTCTTAACTTTTGTAGTCAAAATTTCGTTCTATCTTTTATCAATACTTTCGTACCGCCATATAATAGAGATAACTTTGGAACAAATATGGGATAATCAAGGTTCAAGGACGTAAAAAACATATCCCATAACAATTTTCAATGTATAAAACCATAAAGATTAATACTGCAAAAATCATCTTCCAAATCAACTTTAGAATTTAAATAAATAAATCTAAAAACATTGCAAGATGAAAACGTTGGCAATAACTATGTGTACTCACAATAATGGCTATTCCCAACCCTAGTTATCCTTCTTAAAACATAATAATAAATTCTCGTAAGAAGTTTCCTAGACATTGAGACCTCTGAAAAATTCTTTATTGTCCCCGAACTCCTTGTTGTCAACAGCCATGGGAACATAAGGTTCATGAAGAAAGGAGTCAATTCCAACAAACCTTTTGAACTGATGCCTAACTAGGGCCTTCTAAATTTCAAGAGTTCTCATAACAATAGCCTTTATTTGCTGAATCTCCTTCCTTGTTTCCTTTAATTCTTCAAGAACACCAGAAAACTTCTGAGAATTTGAAGGAACGGCTCTTGGCTTCCTCGCATTCCTTCTTTTTCTTTTCAAAGTTGGAGGTAACAGAGATTTCTCTTTTTCCTTCATGATTTATGGCTTAAAAATCATATTAACATCTTTTCCATCAGAAGACATGATGCTTGGAGTATCCATATGCTTACGGGTTTGTGAGAGGTAGTCACAACTTAAACTCAACAAGAAGTCTTAAGATAAAAATGGATTCAGAGAAGGAAAAAGGAATGTAGGGTTATAAAACCTTTAAACACATAGGTTCGTGTACGCACAACTCACAACCCTAACAAGGGTATAGTTGTCGAGAATAACCCTCTTTTATTGATTAAACAGGGAAGTCCCTTCCAATATCAACTAGATATGAAAGGATGGAAGAATTCCAAACTTGCAAAACACAGAAAAGCTAAGAAGAGAAAAACAAGATGAATCAAAAATATTTTTCTTTTTCTAAAGCCTGAGGTGTGCACAATCTTGTCTCTTTTGATCAGGCACATGATACAAGATGCACCAAACAACACAATCAAGTTATGCTGCGGTGAACAACAGTCTTCCCACTATAACCATTTTAAAAGGAATTCATAGAACCCTGCCTTTCAGAATGATTGGACCATACTTTCTTCTCTAGTGGTCTTGACTTATCTTTGGAAACTAACTTCTTCTAAGATGATAAAATCTTACATACCTCAGAGGGTTTTTGAACAAGTTTGAGCTTGTTTGCTAATTGATTTGATATTCATTGAAGTTTGTTGACATATATACCTCATTTTTGTGTTTGTACTTGAAACACTTTGAAAGTTCATGACCCTTGAGTGAACAATAAGAGGATGTCAATGCATAAGATGATTCAGACGCTTGAGATGTGTGGGCATCTAGACACATAGTGGAACCTGAAAATCAGAACAAGAGTTTCCAACATGAGAATATGTCTCTTTTTCCAGACTGGTTGAGGTTTCTTCTGAAAGAATATCAAGATTGATGTATGTATTGCTACAATTATCAAAATCAATATTTTCACAAAGAAGTGCAACACTTGACTTTTCGTCTTCATTAGAATCATAGTTGTCATACATTTCATCAAGAGTTGCAGCTAGACCTTTGTTCCCAGTGTATTTTTTCCGATTTGGACATTCATTTGCAAAATTCCCAAAACCTTTACACTTAAAGCACTGAGGCATATCCTCGTCATCAGTTTCATCATTATCCCTGTTTTAGGAGGGACATAATTATGAGGTTTATCTAATGACCTGGGTTTATCTCTGGAGAACTGTTTACTTCTCTTTAAAAGAATGTCCCTAAACTGTCTTGTGATCAAGGAGACTGACTTGTCAAGATCTTCATATGATGAATCAGCCTCAGAAAGATCATCTTCGGACTTGCAAATAATTGTAATTTTGTCAAGTAACTTAGTGTTATTTTGTGCTAACGCAACATCCTTTCCGTATTTGGATGTATGCTCATGATCAAAGATCTTTAACTTCCCAACTAGAGTATTTCTGGAAAGAGTTGCGAGATTATTTTCTTCAATGATGGAATGCTTCTTAGAATCGTATCTAGATGGCAGAGATCTGAGAATTTTCATCACAATATCCTTTTCAGGAATAGTCTTACCCAATACAAAAGATACATTAACAATTTCAGACACGTTGTGATTAAACTCATAAAATGAATCTTCATCTTCCATGCGAATGTTTTCCCAATCGGAATTTAGGTTTTGAAGCCTAGCTTCCTTTTCACATGTATTCCCTTCAAAATACAGTTTATAAGATATCCCAAGCATCTTTAGACTTTGTGCAAGTAGTCACATGATATTGAAGATCCGGGGTAATGGCATGTATGA
This sequence comes from Papaver armeniacum, assembly GCA_023531295.1. Classification (NCBI taxonomy): domain Eukaryota; kingdom Viridiplantae; phylum Streptophyta; class Magnoliopsida; order Ranunculales; family Papaveraceae; genus Papaver; species Papaver armeniacum. Next base: position 53,557 of record JAJJWW010013903.1, read on the forward strand.
TAGCATTCAAGTCGTCAGAATTTTGCTTTGCAGCAAGGATTTCTTCTGGACTACATCTACCAATATCCTTAGGTATAGATACATCACCTTCTGTATGAACCAGAGGATCATAGCCATTAACAACACGTACCCATGTTTGAAAATCACGAGCTTGAAGAAAAGCACGCATAGCGATTTTCCACCACAAGGAGTTTGAGCCATCGAAGACTGGTGGTACGTTTATGGAGATAAAATTTATGTCCATATAGTCAGATCGCTACAAACACAGACATATGAGGTCTTAAACGTGTTTTCCTGCTCTGATACCAATTGAAAAAGCGGGGGTCTAACAACCTCACCCAATATTTCGACTAGCAATATGTATGGACTAACTCCAATATACTTACAAGAGAACCAACTAGACGGTCAGACTCAATCTTAATAAATAGTATATCAAAGAGTTATATCTAATTCTCTCAATTCAATCCGTAATCAAACAAATACGACTTACGAGACTGATTGAATATGAGGGGAATAACTTGAACGTTACCAAAGACCAATGTTCAAGGATCAACCAATTTCAATCAACAACCAAAGGTTGGATTTACCAATTGATCGATTCAACGCACAACCTGTGATATTTCAATTATATAACAAAATATAATGCGGAAAAGAAATAACATAGACACCGAAGTTTTGTTAACGAGGAAACCTCAAATGCAGAAAACCCCGGGACCTAGTCCAGATTGAACACCACATTGTATTAAGCCGCTACAGACACTAGCCTACTACAAACTAACTTCGGTCTGGACTGTAGTTTAACCCTAATCAATCTCACACTGATTAAAGGTAAAGTTGTGTTCCTTACATCTATGATCTTACCCACAACTAAGAGTTGCTACGACCCAAAGTTGAAGACTTGATAAACAAATCTGTCTCACACAGAAAAGTCTATTGGAATATATAAATATGTCTCCCACAGAAATACCTACGAGTTTTGTTCCGTCTTTTGATAAATCAAGGTGAACAGGAACAAATTGATATACCAGACTTATATTCCCGAAGAACAGCCTAGAAATATCAATCACCTCACAATAATCTTAATCGTATGGTAGCGAAACAAGATATTGTGGAATCACAAACGATGAGACAAAGATGTTTGTGACTACTTTTAATCTTGCCTATCGGAGATCAATCTCGAGCAAATCTTAGATAAGATAGTACCAAATACGATAGAACATGGCAAGATCAGAACACACAACTACAAAGAAAATAGTTGGGTCTGGCTTCACAATCCCAATGAAGTCTTCAAGTCGTTAACCTACAGGGTTTCATGAAAAACCTAAAGTTAAAGGAGAATTGACTCTAGATTATACAACTAGTATCACACATGAGGTGTGGGGATTAGGTTTCCCATTTGCTAGAGTTCTCATTTATATAGATTTCAAATCAGGGTTTGCCATCTAAGTTACCTTGGTAACAAAGCATTCAATATTCATCGTTAGATGAAAACCTGATTAGATTCAAGCTAATATCTTTCAACCATTAGATCGAACTTAGCTTTTCATACACAAATGAAATGCACCTTCATTTAGGTTTGAGTTACAGTACCTAAACGTGTCCACTTAGTTGGTTCAAAATAGTTAACCAATGGTTAGCCATATGTTAGTTGGTTCAACAATAGTTAACCAATGGTTAGCCATATGAGCACTTTCATATCAACCTTATTCATCTTCACCATAACTAGTTCAAATGACTCAAATGAACTAGTTAGAGAGTTGTTCAATTGTTTAGATCTTATAGAAGTATACAAGACACAATTGAAGCAAAAACGATTTTGATTCATGAACATTATAGCCACTGTTTGCAAAAGATTGCATTCCTTAATTTATAAATGTATTAGTTCATGAGTAAACCGTTTTTAGAAAATAACCCGCTTAAGTACGCATACTTAAGCACCCGGATTGAGTTTGTTTTTGGTTCACAAACTCCAGCAGAAATTCACGGGATGTAAACTTTCGTCAGTTGCGTACTGGTACGCGGACTTAGCTCTGGACATCCTAAACCAGTAAAGTACGCATACTTTGGTTCAAGGATTTTGGACTTACACAAGTATGAGTTCTCATACAATGTTTATATCCAATCATGGTTATATATTCTAAACTCTCATTTCAATCATTGAAACTTTCTTAGAGGATGTTATATAGTTGTTATTCACAAACTATTTTTCATCAAAGCGATTTTCAAGTTATTGAAATAATCAACATGACTTTTGTCACGAGTAAAGATGAACTTGGCCAAAGCGAAAACTTACCAACACATATTTCGAGAAATAGATAAGCGATATAAACTCGGCTCGAAATAGCAAATGTGTATAATCAAAGTGTATATAGCAATACGACTTTTGTCTCAAATAGGAGATAGAGTAGATAGATTTTGAGTGATAGATAAGTTCAGGTCTCCACATACCTTTTGTCGATGAAGTTCCACAAGTTCCCTCGAGTAGTTATTCGTCTTCATTTGATGAACATCGTGGAGTCTAGAGCTCAAGTACACTTACTATCCTAATCCGAGACTTAGCTATAAGTAGACTAGAAATCAAGACTTATAGTTTTAGCAACTAAACTTGACAAACAAGCTTGAGATAGAAACAATTGCGAGTTCGACCGAGCAATGCTCTAACAACAATCACAAGCATCAAATATTTCAAAATCAGAGGAACTAATCAACTAATAAATCAAAAACTCCCAAATTGAATCATCCAAAACCTAATTAATCAATTGATTCAATTCCAGCTCAAAACTAATGCTCATTGATAGGTGTAGAATACACCGTATTTAATATCTAGTATTTATGCTTTCTTTGCGAGTTTTCTTGTAAATTATGTATCTTATGTGTGCTTTTTGAGTTTATTAGGTGCAATGGAGTCATTTGGAGCAAAAAGACCCAGTGGAACTCGTTCAAATACAAGATTTCTACTTTTCATTGTGTAGAGGACGAGAAGATGAAGACAATGCCGAAAGAACGGAGTCATTCCGACATCGTATGAAGAAGTTACGAGCAAAAGGACTTGGAAGACCAAAAGGGCACAATGGTCATTTTGTAGGGCCACTACTATTGACATTCCCTTGTTTGTTAAGGGGCATCCAGTTTGTTAAGGGACTGCCATTTTCAAAGGAAGGCGCTAAGGGGAGTCGGGAATTACTTGGGGAAGCCGTAATTTAAATAGTACTAAAGGGCACCAGTCGTCTTGCTAAGGGCACCTTATTCTTCTTCTTCCCTGACTCAACAGAACTCGACGGACGATAGAGTATATTTGGAGATTAACAGAGAATGGGGATTAGCAGCGAATGACGATAGGATGGGTGTTTGAGCTGGAGATTGCCAGTGAGTGAAGGAGCAGCGACGATGAGTCTCGGTGATCGATAGTGCTGCGGTTTGGATGAAGTTGGATGGTGATGATTCTGTAGCTGTCGATGGAGTTGGTGGTTAATGGTGCTGGTGATTCTCATAACGAGAAAAAGGGGCTTGCTGGGAAGGATATATTGCATGGAAATGCAGTCATTGATAGAAGAACTCGAGATGATGATGCTGCCAATGATGAAGAATCGAACGAGATGGCGACATGGAATTCGAACGAGGAGAATGAATGACGACTTGTGGAGATGTTGGAGTCTCGAAGATAGACACCGAGCCGATGGACGATGGAACGTATGGTGGTGAGGGAATGGTTGCTCGATATGGAGTTATTCTTGGCAGTGATGAGGAAGAACTGGGAACTGTGGTTGTTTGAGAAGTAAGATCAGGTCGAGTTGGCTGTGATGATGGTCTACGTGTATGATTAGATATTGTTAGGAGCTAGAGGTTCGGGAGTTTGCTGCCATTGATCAGTGATGAGAGGCGCTGTTGAGTCAAGAACGAGAGGAGTATGATGTGCTCGAGTAATACATGGAGTTTGTGGTGGTTATTGTTGATGGTAAAGTCCGGGTGGGATGGTTTATTTCGAGGTGATGATCGGTGATAGAAGAGAATGGCGAGAGTCGGTGTCGGTGGTGACGTGTTTTGAATGGAAGAAGAACTCGAGTATTGGCAAAGGTCAAGCTAAGTTGTGGTTGTGAATGGAGTTAGAAGGAGAAGTCCGTAACATACTTTGGGTCGACGTAATGGGGATGAGGCTATGATGCTTTGATCGAAGCTATAATATGGTGGAGTTTGGATGAACGTACATGACAAGCAACAAATGGATGGGTTGGATCTTGACATTTGAATGCAAGCCCAATAGGCTATTTAGCCAATTTTCTACACGATCGGAGTTAAGGATGCGGGTATTCGAGAAGTGTCAGGGTTTGGAAAGTTACTTCGTCCGGGATTTGATGCACGGGACACAATTTTAAGGAGTGCACTTTCCTAATTTTACTAGGTTTCCTAGTTTTCTTCAAGAGGAGGTTATAAAACTCTATATATAGAGAAGCCTAGGCACAAATCGGAGACCACGTTTTATTATTATCACTTCTACTTTATTCTAGGGTTTAGAACTATGAAAATTCTCTTTCTTCTTGTTATGAACTCCATGAATATGAGTACCTAAGTTTATTATTGGTTATGGAATAGTTGGATTTCACATAATATGATTCTTTGATTCAATATATTAGTTTTGTCTCATAATTATCGTTTGCAATTCTCTGGAAATATTGTTTTATGATTGATTGATTGTTTTGTCAAGTTGCAAATTGGTAGAACTTCTAATCACATCTATTGCTAGTTTAGGGTTTATTATACGAAAAAGTGATATTCCTTGAATACAAGTAGCATAATATGATTATAGTTTGTAGTGATATATTCTTATGATCATATGTGAATCGTAACCTTTGTTAAATTGAATTAGTGCGCTTTCCACGTTCAATTGCTTTGATTGGCCCGATTTCATAGAACTTAACGATCTAGGGAATTAAACTTGATTAGTGCTTTTACACGTTAGGTTGTTCCTTTAGGTAGAATTCATATTCGCATCTTTTAATGTGTTTGTTGATGATATGAGGAGATTTGCGGGATATTCTTGCGATCAAGGTATTCTAGGGTCTTTGATAAAAGTTGAGATTAAATATCAATTCTAGTTATTGTGAAAAGCATGTTAGTGAATGAAAACGAAATCCTTAACCAATATCTCTTCTATCTTATTTGTTTGCTTATTTCTTTATTCGCTTTTATTTATTTTATTTCATAAAACCACAAAACCCCGGTGTTATTTATAGGGAACCGAAACAATTTGACAACCTAGACCTCTCTGTGGGATCGATCCTTTCTTGCCCTTGCTATATTTATATTTTGAGTAGTAAGAAAGTGTAATTATATTTGTGTCGCTTACGACAGCGATCACTCATAAACAATTTAATACAAACCCATATCTCGAGTTTCATTTACAAAAAAAAAAAACTTACACAAAAATTTTAAAACCCAAATTTAATTTTTCACGTCTTCTTCCTTCATCAAATCAGATTCAGTAGAAACTTACATCAGATTCGTTAAAATCAAACCAAAATCGTCCACAAACCCTAGCTCATGATTGCACTTCAAATCTTTTACCATCAATAGTAGAATCAAACCAAAAGCAAAACCTATCTCAAAGCTCAATAGAGAAAACGAGCTATGTTGTTGTCTGAGATTTCAAAGAAGAAAATGAAACAAGAAGAGAGAAAGGAAACGAGTTGTTGTTATCATTGTTGTTCGAGATTTCAAAGAAGAAGATTAAACAAAAAAAGAGAAAGGAACAGTGAAAAGCAGAAGAGAAAAGGAGGCGCATGTTATGTGTGGGGGTAGTAGGGCTTCGAGTTAACTAATGTATGGTAGTTAAGCAATTTCGGGGATATCTATACCATGTAAATGAGAATTGACCAATTTTTGTGAGTCCAGACAGAAAATGTGACTGCAAGGGTACCGTAGAATTTTTTAAAATTTTCAAGGTATTTAGTGGGGTTAATAAAGCGGGACACTTTATCAAAATTCTCTATATATAATTATGTACATAATGCAAGGACATGAAGAAAAATTATTAATATTTTTTATTTACCATTTTCCTATTTATGCTCTTTACTACTCCCTCCGATTCCTTCCCCTTATATTTTGTTTTTCACGTTCTCACCATCTCTCTCTCAAGCATACTACAAGAGCATAAAAGCGGTCAGCAACTGTGGGACTCTTCCTTTCATTCTTTATTCAACATATTTGTATTATCTACAAGGTTAACTTATATTATATGTAACATAATCTATAATATAAACGAAAATAAAAATTCTCATGTTCCACTGTCGCACAGGAAAATCCAAAAATGCCCCTTCATGTTTTTAACACATCTGGGGTAAATACATGTTTTCTATTTCTCTTTCCAATTCTAAATCTCTTCCCGATTCTCGATCCTTCTCCGCTCCATCAATTTTTATTTTTCCTTTGAAACTTAAAAGACCAAAATCAAATCGGAACTTCTTCGGAAAATCCAAAATCAAACAGTAAAATCACCAGCACCTCCGCCACCGCCACCTCTTTCGGTACACAAATTATAATCAAATTGAATCATATTTGTACACAAACCATACCTGAGATACATACATTAAATCATCTATATTTAAAAATCAGACACAAAATATCATTACCTAAAGCACCAACACCTCCTTCAATGTCAGCATGAATAAATTTAAACCCAAAATTAAGATGTACACCATTATGATTCTCAAATTCCCATTATTACTACATATCAATCACAATTTCATATCATTAAACAACTAAAAGAAATAAAAAACTCGAATTAGGGCATCAATCAATTCCCAGATTGTTGTTCCATAAAACAATTTTACCATGTACTGATTGTATCATCACCATGTATCAGATACGGATGATCTAGGCTATTAGAGCACTGCTCGGTCGAACTCGCAAGAGTTGCTATCTCAAGCTTGTTTGTCAAGTTTAGTTTCCGAAACTATAAGTCTTGATTTCTAGTCTACTTATAGTTAAGTCTCGGACTAGGATAGTAAGTGTAGTTGAGCTCTAGACTCCACGACGTTCATCATGCAAAGACGAAGAACTACTCAAGGAACTGGTGGAACTTCATCGACAAAAAGGTATGTGGAGACTTGAACTTATCTATCACTCAAAAGTCTATCTACTCTATCTCCTATCTTGAGACAAAAGTCGTATTGCTATATAGACTTCGATTATACACATTTTCTATTTCGAGTCGAGTTTATCTCGCTTATCTATTTCTCAAAATATGTATTGGTTAGCTTTCGCTTTGGCCAAGTTCATCTTTACTAGTGACGAAAGTCATGTTGATTATTTCAATAAATTGAAAATTGCTTTGACGAAAAATGGTTTGTGAATAACAACTATATAACGTCCTCTAAGAAAGTTTCAATGATTGAAATGAGAGTTTAGAATATATAACCATGTTTGCATATAAACATTGTATGTGAATTCATACTTGTGTAAGTCCAAAATCCTTGAACCAAAGTATGCGTACTTTACTGGTTTAAGATGACCGGAGCTAAGTCCGCGTACCTGTACGCTTACTGTCGGAAGTTCACATCCCGTGAATTTCTGCTGGAGTTTGTGAACTGAAAAACAAGCTCAGTCTGGGTACTAAAGTATGCGTACCGGTAAGTGGGTTATTGTCTAAAAACAGTTTATTCGTGAACTAAGACATTTATAAATTAAGGAATGCAATCTTTGCAAACCGTGGCTATAATGTTCATGAATCGATTCGAGTGAATCAAAACCGTTTTTGCTTCGATTGTGTCTTGTATACTTCTATGATATCTAAGCAATTTAACAACTCTCTAACTAGTTCATTTGAGTTAGTTATGGTGAAGATAAATAAGGTTGATATGAAAGTGCTCATATGGCTAACCATTGGTTAACTACTGTTGAACCAACTAAGTGTCGTTTAGGTACGGTTACTCAAACCTAAATGAAGTTACATTTCATGTGTGTATAACAAGCTAAGTTCGATCTAACGGTTGAAAGATATAAGATTGAATCTAATCAGGTTTTCATCTAACGGTGAATATTGAATGCTTTGTTACCAAGGTAACTTACTTTGCAAACCCTGGTTTGGAGACTATATAAAGGAGAACTCTAGCAACTGGGAAACCTAATCCCCACACCTCTTGTGTGATAATAGTTGTATAAGCTAGAGTCGATTCTCCTTTAACCTTAGGTTTCTATCGAGACCCTGTAAGTTAACGACTTGAAGACTTCATTGGGATTGTGAAGCCAGACCCAACTATTTTCTTTGTAGTTGCGTGATCTGATCTTGCTGTTTCTATCGTGTTGAGTACAATTGTAAAATTGGCTCGAGATTAATTTCTTCGATATGCAAGATAGAAAAGTAGTCACAAACATCTTCGTCTCATCGTTTGTGATTCCACAATATCTTGTTTCGCTTGTCGATTAAGATTATTGTGAGGTGATTGATATTTCTAGGTTGTTCTTCGGGAATATAAGTCTGGTATATTAATTGGTTCATGTTCACCTTGATTTATCAAAAGACGTAACAAAACTCGTAGGTATTTATGTGGGAGATAGATTTATCTATTCCTATTGACTTTTTTGTGTGAGACAGATTTGTTTATTAAAGTCTTCGACTTTGGGTCATAGCAACTCTTAGTTGTGGATGAGATCAGCTAAGGGAATCAAGTGCGTAGAATCCTGATGGGATCAGAGACGTAAGGAGCGCAACTGTAGCTTGAATCATTGTGAGATTGATTGGGGTTCAACTATAGTTCATACCAAAGTTAGTTTGTAGTAGGCTGGTGTCTGTAGCGGCTTAATACAATGTGGTGTTCAATATGGACTAGGTCCCGAGGTTTTTCTGCATTTGCGGTTTCCTCGTTAACAAAACTTCTGGTGTCTGTGTTATTTCTTTTCCGCATTATATTTTGTTATATAATTGAAATATCACAGGTTGTGTGTTGAATCGATCAATTGGTAAATCCAACCTTTGGTTGTTGATTGAAATTGATTGATCCTTGAACATTGGTCTTTGGTATCTTGAAAGTATATTGGAGTTAGTCCATACAGATTGCTAAGCGAAATATTGGGTGAGGTTGTTGTACCCTCACTTTTTCGTAGGCTAAGAGTGATATGAACATATGCAGGTTTAGAGATATCATCCATGTGACCGTGACTCGGTGAGATTGCATAATGAACTGAAGAGAAAAGAAACATATGAGATGTGAAAAACGGCGACTGAGACTCAGTATTCGGTAAGACTGGAAGAATTTTGAGTTATGATTAGAAAAAGAATAAATTTTAATCATGTCCATGTGTTTAACACTTGTTCACACTAGTGAAGTGTTAGGCTGACAAGTGCCAGCACATCACATGTCCATGCCACCACAAAAACGTCCCTTTCAAAATTACAAATTCTCACAACAATCCCGTGCCATTATGGCATGGGCAATCCACTAGTTTTATATTACAAGAGATTTTTTTTTCTTCAAGATTCTTAATTGATTAGTAAACTAACAGATCTATGTATAATAGATCTGGTCCTTCAAAGTATTGTTTGTCTTTCGATTACCATGGAACATCATAAGAGAAAAGTAAATCATAACGAATAAAGAAGAATTTAGATTTGTAATTTTTTTTTTTTTATGAATTTAGATTTTATGAAATTGGTAAAGATTCTATATTCATTGTTGAAATATTTGATGGGAAACAACCGGGTGAACAGGCAAAAATCCCAGCTGGGTCAATTGGTTCACTGGTTGAACCGGACGGTTCACCCGGTTCGTTGGTTTTTAACATATTACGGAGCGACTATTGACCTAGCCCACATTCTGAACTGGTTCACCGGTTGGACCGACCGATCTGGTCCGATTTTTAAAACATTGGTTCCATGAGATGTAATTTACCGGCTTCCACATGAAAATATTTGAGCGTTATAAACGGGTACCAGTATTGTAAGGGCTCGTACAAGCTCAAAAACTCAATAGTCATGATTATTTATTTTATACATATTGGTATTTGTCCTAAGAGCATCTCCAACAGAAGGTTATAATTTTATTTTTATTTGACACATAGGATTTTAAACCCCATTTAAACTAAAACCATCGCCAACAGTAGGTTTTACAAACTAGGAGGGATGCCATACTAAATAACAAGATCTTGAAGAAAGTGTTAACTATACCTTCGGATGCACCTCCACGTCATATTTTCTCTTCTAATAATTAATTCTAAGGAATAAAATCATCTACTGTTGGAGATAGTTTTTTAGAAATGAAGTCATAAATTTGCTCTCTGAATAGACCCCTGATAGACGCATTTATGTGTCTAATTTGTCCTCAATGTTTCGTATTGTTAGTACTCGTTTTTGTCCTTATTATGGTGTTTTGTGTGTTTGTAGGTATTTTTTGGAAATAAAGATTGTTGGAAAATTCGGCTCGAAAAGTTGCTCGGAACACCCCCGGAGGACATTTGATATTCGAACTCCCACTTTGGATAAGGGGTAACCCAATTACTAAGGGGCACCCCAGGGAGCCAACTGCTAATCGCACCCATCACTAGTTAAGGGGCACCTCCTTCTTCTTCGTTTGAAAATGGAAATTGGCGGGAAAAACATGTTCTCACCTGGAAGATTTAAGGTTGAGAATTTAAGCATGTTTCGGTGAGACTAAATGGCTGAGATTGTTTGGGTAGCTACCTTTGGGCCTAACAGGGTTGTTATGGGTCGATTCGTCGTCCAAATTTGGCTAGATATTCGGTGAGAAGAAAACAGAGGACAGGAGTTTGCACGAGATATTCATGGGATTTCCTGTGCGAACTAGAGGATAACGTGTATCTTAACAGAGTTTTACTCCAACTGGGACTGTGTTGGGAGTGTGTTAACACCAGGAAACGCGTGAAGAGTTAAATCAGGGAAGAAAATATTCCCGAAAATATTTTCTTCAACGCCGAGTAATGGGAAGATATTTTGGAGTTATGCGGAGTAATCTTTGGTCCTGTTGAGTATTTATAAGTTGCTGGGGTCGAGTAGAATGGATACGGAGAGATTGGGAGAGTTGCAGAGCTTCAGAAAGTCGAGAAAATAAAGTGGTAGGAAACCACCATTTCTGCTGCTGCTGAAGAACACGAAGAACATCAACGCACAAGGGACCGTCGTTTTCTCTACAGTGACAACGACACATCTGAGGGTCGTAGTTTAGGAGAAAGTCTTAAAACTACAAACAACAAACAACACTTTACATGTATCGTTCTCTGTAACAGTCCGTTTGTGACAATTAAAACTATTACAAATCAGGCTTTTCATCTTTTCTCCCTTGTTCATCATTTGTAAACCATTTTTGAGCATTAATAATGATTTTTGAGCAAGTTTACACCATGATGAGCTAGAACCCATCACTGGGACGACGGAGGAAGTTGTTTTGCACCCATGTGGTAATTCTATTTAATTTCTTTATGACTATTTGCACTATTATAAGTGATTCATGATTTTTATTGATTATTTGTGAATTCGTTAGATGTCGCATGCTTAGTCTTAGGTACTTTAGATGCGTCATGCTTGTGAATTACACATAATTCTTTATAAAATCTACCTTGGCAAAGAATTAGAGTCGATGTTTGTTACTTTATGAGCCTTAATTGTCCGGAATTAATAGATGAACCGCATGAATGTGAGAATTGGTGGAATCCCGAGTCCCAGTAACTCTCTTCGTCTTGTGACATAAATTGTATATTTTCTCTTTTTATTATTATTTTTCTTTATTAAATCCGAAAACAAATTTCATCAAGTCCGAGTGAACGACAACTCTACTTACCACTATCCTAAATCCGATCAATTTTTGGCGCCGCCGACGCGGACTTGTGTATAGATTTGTTTTTAGGTTTTATTTTTATTTTTATTATTTTTGTTCTTTTTTACGCCTTTTGGTATTTCTTGTTTGTTTTCAGATTTGGAACTAAGCTAAAAAAAAGGGAGAAAGCGCTGAAAACAAAAGCGAAGCCAAAGAAGGAAAGAAAAGAGGAATCCAAAAGGAGTGAAGAAGAAGATTTTGTATATTATTTTATTTTATTTTTTTAGAAACTGTAATTAAGGTTTTTATTTTTGTAATATTTTATTTTTGGACATTTTTTTTCTTTGGGACATTGAACATTGGACTTTATTTTTAAAACCCTAAAGAAGGGTTGGTTTAAATATAAACTGCATAGGGAAGGACGACAGTTACGATAATGTCTCGGCCCCTCGGGTTTGTACATGACATAGGAGTTGTGGACCGAGTCGACCTCAACGGTTCATCCCCCGTCTGGAACGGGAGGTAAGAATTCTAAACACCCGCGAATCCCCTGTCAGCGGGTTTACTGGATGATTTTGTATGCATATAAGTTGAGGACCTGAAATCAGATTTAATTTTCTAGTAAAGGGCAAGGCCTGGCCATATAAGATAAGGGTTCGGATTTCATCACCGTTCTCTTCTTGCCCGCCTTAGGAACACGTAACCTACGCGAACCTAAGCCTTAAAATTTGAACTAGAACGAGACCGATAGGGTAACGAGCTTAATAGGAAAGTCATTCGAAAAATATTGGTTACTCTTTTAAGCATACTTCAAGTTCATGATGGTTTCGTGAGTTGAATGCGTGACTGCGCCGCCTTGTAATGCGGTGAGGCCCTGGGTATCAAAGCTCCACGCAGCTTCCCTCGCCTCTATTCAACTTACTTAAACTCGGATTGATTCCAGAGGGATTTGCTCAGATTGTAATGAATTCCCTTTCGAAGGATTAGAAGCTGGTCTAGAAACAATCTAAGTGGAGCCATCATGCTTTTTGTTTGCTAGAAATCAGTAGGTTTGTTGTGGTCGAGTCAGCCTTGTTTGTGCTTGTGTAAAATTCCCTTGCAGTTAGGATGTCAAACTGGTATTATAATAGCCATCACAATGAATATGAATATCCAACTGAACAATATGGACATCACTCTTTTTATGACCAGAGTGTGAATAGTGGTTGGGAACGCCAACCTTTTGAAGATTATGGCTCATACCATGGTGAGCCCAATTACTATTCACATGAATACCGGTCATACGAGCAAAATTCCTCCTCTCTAGATAAGGCGCGTAAGATACTTGAGTCAACACGTAAGTTAACAGAGTCAACACATGAGTTTGCTGAGTCAACACGTAGGTTAGAGTTAGAGACGGAAGAAAGAATTGCTCGAATTACTTTGAATTGCCAATACATTGCTTCAAAAATCACCCTTGAAAATGAGGAAAATTTCTATTTTCATAATCAAGATGACGAGGTTAGAATGAAAGCAATACTTTAGATAAGGTTCGACCATCTTCGTATTACTATGATGAAGATGATAGTGTTGATGAAGAATCTGAAGTTTTTAGGCGTAGTGATTAGGAATTTGTTATTCCAATTGAGCTTTATAATGATATTTCTGGTTTAAATCCAAATAATTTTAATAATTATTCACCTATTCAAAAGGATAATGATTTGACTAGAAATACTCCCGTTTTAGACGATGTAGTATTTCCTTTTCACGAAGCCGACGATAGTTTCGAGGAACGAGTTTATTCTGAGAATATTGTTTTAGAGTCTAGCGATTTAGAAACAATAGACTTAGACAAAGAAAATGAACTTGTAGAGATTAGTGAGGATGAACCTGACTTAGAAGAATCAATTGACCATTTTCAGGAATTAGATGACCTTGAAATTAGGGAAGTTGTGACTAGTCTTTCTAGAGACACTGAAAACTCTAAGTTTGGGGGTGATTATCATTCTCCATGTGCTTTAACTCTTAGAAAGGTCCCTAGCTTGGTACTTGATATGTGTGCCTCAACCATTCTAAAAGATTATCTTCATACACTTTTTCCTGAACCTAGTTGTGTCCATAAAGAAGTTCAGTTGTTAGAAACCAATCCTCTAGTTGATGTGGTTAACCCAGGCTATGATACCACGATTGACTTTGTTTTCCCACCAAAAACCTTCCTTCCAATTGTGGGAACGTATAAGTTTGAGATGTGTCAATTATTAAGTTTTGAGACTAAACCTAATTACTTTAGCAGATTAGGTCGACATATTTGCTTAAAAATGACCACTACCGTGGTCAATCGTATGAGTCAAGTCCGATTGACTTCGAGGATCCGCAATTATTTAGGTTATTATTATGTGCTTCTAAGCTTTTATTTGAGTTTTTCAGGACTCTAGAACCTAAACATTCGGATTCAACTTTTGAGGAAATGCAACCCATGAAAATATGTTATCTAGATCCAGTTATAGAACCCGAACTCCGAACCACAACTAGATGTAGTTGTCTTAAACAGCAAACTAGACAAGGGTGTGTTTTATTTGCTAATTTTCTTGGGATGTTGCAGATTCCTTTTACTTGTGATAGCCCTATTTGGTTTTGGGGATCCACAATTATTCCGGCTATTACTTTATGATTCTATGAGGTGACTAATTCCTTCTGATGTCTGGCTGAAGACTTTAAACTTAGCACTTCTTGGGAGGTAACCCAATATTCATGCGACATGGTAATATCTTTCCTTATCTCTTTTGCTTCAAATGGTAACCGTTTCTCCTTGTTCATGTTTTTAATTTCATCTTTAGAACATTGAGGACAATGTTAGATTTAAGTTTGGGGGTATGGGAGAAACTTTTTAGTTGCAATAAATAAACTCCAGAGACTAGAAATTTATGCTTATTAAGGTTGGCACTAACTAATCTAAGTGGATGGGAACATCTTGGTTGTAGGAGTTGAGGAACCAATCTGATTAGATGGAAACATCTAAAGAGTCTATTCATAAAAGCACAGAGCTCAGGTGTTAGAAAAAGAAAACATGGTAGTTTCGCCATATCCTCGTGATGAACATAGAAACAATCCTGATCACTTCTTTTATTTTTTCTCTTTACCATTGCTAGGGAGAAATAGAATGACTGAGATACCTATATATATATATATATATATATATATATATATATATTTTGAGACCAGACCACTAGACCAACCGGAATAAATACAATAAAGTCGACCACTGGTACCCTTGTATATGCCAGCTGAGTTGATCTAGAGTTAGGATTATCGACCTCTGGTTCCCTTGTATATGCCAGTGTGTTGATATTAGTCTAGACCAGTATCTCAGTCCATTAGGATAGGTTCACCTTAGTCAACATCATCCACGTTTTTCTCTACATCCATCTTCTTAATCTATCCATGTGATTGGTTGACTCAGGTTTATGATGTCTAGAAACTACCTGAGTAGAGCTCTGTCACTTTATATGAATTTTAGTATGCTTGAGTGCAAACTCGTGTATACAAAGAATTGGAATTTCGCATTAGGGTACTTCCTTCCGTACTCAATAAGTATGCCAACCAAGGAGATTCTTTAGTGCCTTCAAAGGTTCTCGCGTAGATAGCTAGGGTCTGGAGTAAAGGTTTTGTGGGTACACCTCTGGTAAACCCTCCGGAGACAACACTCCGCCACTAGGGCCACCTAGGGGTTCAAATGATTTTTATTTTCTAGAATAAATTTGCTCGAGGACTAGCAAATAATAAGTTTGGGGGTATTTGATAGACACATTTATGTGTATAATTTGTCCTCAATGTTTCTTATTGTTAGTACTAGTTTTTGTCCTTATTATGGTGTTTTGTGTGTTTGTAGGTGTTTTTTGGAAATAAAGATTGTTGGAAAATTCGGCTCGAAAAGTTGCTCGGAACACCCCCGGAGGACATTTGATATTCGGACCCCCACTTTGGATAAGGGGTAACCCAATTACTAAGGGGCACCCCAGGGAGCCAACTGCTAATCGCACCCCATCACTGGTTAAGGGGCACCTCCTTCTTCTTCGTTTGAAAATGGAAATTGGCGGGAAAAACAGGTTCTCCCCGGCGATTTAAGGTTGAGAATTTAAGTATGTTTCGGTGAGACTAAATGGCTGAGATTGTTTGGGTAGCTACCTTTCGGCCTAACGGGGTTGTTATGGGTCGATTCGTCGTCCAAATTTGGCTAGATATTCGGTGAGAAGAAAACAGAGGACGGGAGTTTGCACGAGATATTCATGGGATTTCCTGTGCGAACTAGAGGATAACGTGTATCTTAACAGAGTTTTACTCCAACTGGGACTGTGTTGGGAGTGTGTCAACACCAGGAAACGCGTGAAGAGTTAAATCAGGGAAGAAAATATTCCCGAAAATATTTTCTTCAACACCGAGTAATGGGAAGATATTCTGGAGTTATGCGGAGTAATCTTTGGTCTTGTCGAGTATTTATAAGTTGTTGGGGTCGAGTAGAACGGAAACGGAGAGATAGGGAGAGTTGCAGAGCTTCAGAAAGTCGAGAAAATCAAGTGGTAGGAAACCACCATTTCTGCAGCTGCTGACGAACACGAAGAACATCAACGCACAAGGGATCGTCGTTTTCTCTACAGTGACAACGACACATCTGAGGGTCGTAGTTTAGGAGAAAGTCTTAAAACTAAAGCAACAACAACACTTTACATGTATCGTTCTCTGTAACAGTCCGTTTGTAACAATTAAAACTGTTACAAATCAGGCTTTTCATCTTTTCTCCCTTGTTCATCATTTGTAAACCATTTTTGAGCATTAATAATGATTTTTGAGCAAGATTACACCATGATGAGCTAGAACCCATCACTGGGACGACGGAGGAAGTTGTTTTGCACCCATGTGGTAATTCTATTTAATTCATTTATGACTATTTGCACTATTATAAGTGATTCATGATTTTTATTGATTATTTGTGAATTCGTTAGATGTCGCATGCTTAGTCTTAGGTACTTTAGATGCGTCATGCTTGTGAATTACACATAATTCTTTATAAAATCTACCTTGGCAAAGAATTAGAGTCGATGTTTGTTACTTTATGAGCCTTAATTGTCCGGAATTAATAGATGAACCGCATGAATGTGAGAATTGGTGGAATCCCGAGTCCCAGTAACTCTCTTCGTCTTGTGACATAAATTGTATATTTTCTCTTTTTTTATTATTTTTCTTTATTAAATCCTAAAATCAATTTCATCAAGTCCGAGTGAACGACAACTCTACTTACCACTATCCTAAATCCGATCAACCCCATAAATAAAAGGACTAAATAATAAATCCACATAGAATTTTTTGCACCTTTTGTTGGAGATGCTCTAACTGCAATATTAGTACCCACATTTTAGGCTTTAGCAATCGTGTAAAAATATCGTCACACAAGCTAAACCCGGAAAAAAAATATATACAAAAGCCTCTGGATTTCTTAACTTTAAATTATTGAGAAATGATTGATGAAATGATTGAGAAATGATTGATGAAATGGTTTTGATGCAAGTTCCACACGTCAAATCTCAATGTTATCCTCGGGGGCAAAATTTATTTGGACCGCATTTTTTGCAAGGAAAATGATTTTGGATTGGGATTGATCAAAATCAAGCGAGGGGATCTTGACGGGAAAAATAAAACCCGAATATCGCTTTCCCACGGAAAACCCGTTTTTTTCTAGTTTTTTCTTTCTTACCCACCGTTTTCTTCTGGTTTCCCTATCGCCATGAGCGGATAATCGGCCGTTCATAGACTCTGATGATAGGGATGCACTTAGGTCTATAGGTTTCTGCTTAATGGGGTCTTAATTTATTATGGTTGGTTTAATTTTTAATCGGAAGATTGATAGTGGTGGTGGCAGTCGAGAAATTTCTTCACCAAAACAAAATCTAATCTCTTCATCTACACGGTTGCGTCTCAATTTCTATCACCCATGTCAGGTAATGATTATGAATATCCATTCTCAGTCTGTTTCTATCTATAATCACTCCTCTGTTATGCCGGAAATTGTGCTAATTTCTGTCAATTTTTTCTCTCAATTGACACTTGTTTCGATTCCAAAGTTCTTATTTTACGCCTGTGTGGCTTTGATTAACAACCTAATTTCTACCCAATCGTTGTTAGTTTAGGCGCTGTGTATTGTTAAACCTATTTGATTCAGTGAATTTTTTTTTATCAAAACCTAATTGATTCACTGAAACATTTTTTAATCATCTCCTAAACCCTAGTTCTTCCCTATTTAAACACCTTATGAAATTGTTATTTCAAACCTTGTTATGCACCCCCCTCTTCTGCTCATATCTCAACCTTAATACACTTTTCTTAAAATCCTCTTCAAA
Source organism: Papaver armeniacum (assembly GCA_023531295.1). NCBI lineage: Eukaryota > Viridiplantae > Streptophyta > Magnoliopsida > Ranunculales > Papaveraceae > Papaver > Papaver armeniacum. Next base: position 71,690 of record JAJJWW010013903.1, read on the forward strand.
ACCCTTTCATTAGCTTTCAAGCCGAGTTTCTGTATCACCATGCAAGCTGTTTGGCATGGTGATGTTTCAAACCTAACAAACATGTTACGAGCCTCCTTGAATTTGAGTAATGGTAGGCAGTTTGCTCTAGAAGACATTATTCCACCAAGATTCATGAATAATGAGAAATTATGGACAAACTGCTTGTTAGGTGTATTTGCTGAACCAGTTGAAAGAAATAGCGGGGATGTTAGGAATGCCCTGCTTTTTCAATGGAAGATTCAAGGAGGCCTCTCTGTTAAGTCACTTAATGAATTTATGTTCCTAGTAAGGTTTCAAATAGAAGAGGAAATGCATAGAGTTTTTGCAGTGGCTACAAGAGTAGTCTACGCTGACTTATTCTCCATTAAGAAATGGGGACAAGAGAGAGAGAGTGGTTAACTGGATTCCAACTGAAGAAAAATTCTTTATCACAGTGCATAACCTAACTCAAGCTCAGGTGACTAGTGAGAATCTTAGGAGATACATATCTTGCATGGGAGAAATTCTCTCCTTTTCTTATCCTGTGAGAAAAGCAAATGGGAGTTATTCTATAACCATCAGGGCTAATATCAGATTCATGCATAGACTCATATTCAATGTTTATGTTGAAAATGAGATGGGTTTCAACAATGAAGTGTCATTCCAGTTCCATCACTTTCCAAACAACTATTGTGACTTCTGCAAGGTGATAGGTCATAAAATGGAAAACTGTGAGCATTTTGTGATTTCCCAACAACAAGTTGAAGAGCAACAAGCTGAAGCAGATGCTGTTTTGGCTGCCATGCAAAACATTGATGAACAACAAATGGTCCAGGATAATATACAACAACCAGCTCAGCAGGCAGTTCAGCAGGTTTTGCATAATGACATGATGGGTTTTGATGAAGAGAGTTTAGTTGATTCTGATGAAGAACAAGCTGCTTCTGAGATTATATGCTTTGATTATTTAAAGCAGTTTGAAGTAGATCATGCTAGTCAAGATAGTGTTGGTGGAACTCAACAACTCAGTGAGGCTCCTAATCATAACATGAGTTCTCTTAATGCAACTTCAACTCCATTCCCCACTGCTGGAAGTGATAACAGAGATGCTTACATGTGGAAGGTAGTCCAAAAAAGAGACAGACTTGGTCATTCTATGAATTTTGAAGCTGGATTTTAGAGTGGATCTAGCTCATCTTAGCACAATTGCAACTTGGATATGGACTACTCTAGGAACTGGAAAGTAATGCAGTCCTTCTTCCACTGGGATGTACCTCTACCAGCTCAAAAGAAACTGAAGATAACTGAAATTGACTATCAACAAACTGAGCAATTTCCTGAGATGGCAAAGGAAATTCATGTAGTTGAGGAGAAATACAAGTCCACCCCTACAAGGTCTCATCCACACCAGTGGTTTGGTGGTGAAGGCTCTACTACCTCTCAAGTCTCAGTAGACCCTAAGGCCAAGGGCAAAGGAAAAGCCAAGCTTGGCTGAGGCCTTATGACCCCATATAAAGTAGCAGAAACTTATATGACTCACAATGTAGACTTAGATTCAGAACATATGGATCTTTTTTTTGGTTGTTTTTGCTTCAGTCTGCACCGTATTTCTGTTTATTTCTGCTGTTTTGCTTTCCTTACTTGTAATTAGTTGTGTAATCCTGTTTTAGTTGCTTTACTTCCCTAGTCTATTTAGTCCTGTTTTGTATATTCAATCTTATATATATATATATATATCTTCTTTGTTCTAAGTAGTCTACCTATTTTATTTTTGTGCCTAATAAATTTCCCTTCAATTTCATTAATCTTTCTTGCTTTAAATCTTTAAGAGTCTGTGTGTTGTCTGTTTCACTAGACTTTGCTCCTGGCTAGTACTAAAATTTCCCCAATCCATTTTTTTATCACCAGCTAATTTACTTCCTTGGATGTAAGTTAAATTTCTGTATGTATCTACATCTTCTTAGGTCTAATCCTGGGATTTACCTCCACTCATTTTAATCATGTTAGACCACTTTCTTATTTCTCTGTTTTCAATGAAGTTGCTATCCTGGAACGTCCATGGTTTTGGAACACCCATCACAAAAGATCATTTTCATTACCTGTGTCAGTACTACAAGCCTGATATAGTTTTCTTAGCTGAGACAAAGGCCCCTATCGCTCGCATGGACTTCTTTTTCAAAAATTCCTCATTTGGGGACTGGTTTATTATTCCTTCCGTGAGAATAGCTAAGGGTTTAGTTATAGCCTGGCATAACAATATTGAAATGAAACTAATTTCGTCAAAATATAATGTTTGCCATTTTGATTCAAAAGTAGAAAATACAGATATTATAATCACTTGTGTATATGGAGCAATGGAAGCAGATGAAAAAATAGAACAATGTACATATATCTTGGAAATGGCGCAACAAGTAAACAAGCCATGGGTTCTAATAGGCGACCTAAATGTGATATTAGACCCAGACGAGAAACAAGGTGGAAACAAAACGGGATCCAGCAGTAGTAAATATTTCGTCATCGACGCTATAGACACACTAGGATCGCCATTCACTTGGTCAAACAACCGAAAAGGGGAGGCAAACATCTGCGAACGAATCGATAGAGCGCTAATCTCATTCCTTTGGTCCCAAACATTTTCGGATACTGAGGTAACTCATCTCCCAAGAGTAGGTTCTGATCATACGCCAATTTTATTGAATACAAACCGAGAAAAATATAGGATACAGAAACCTTTCAGTTGCCTCCGACCCACCCCACTTTATCCACGGTAGTCGATGCTTCCTAGAAATTACATTCTGCAAATTCAAATGAAACTTCTTTCAATGGGCTTCTAAAGTTGCTCTCCTCCGATTTAGCCCATTGGAACACTAATATCTTTGGGAACATACACAAAAATATCATATCCCTAAACGATAAAATAAACTCTATTCACAGATATGGTAACATTTCCAAAAAATAGACAACCTAAAAAATCTTCAAGCGGAGTTAGGAAAATGGTATAAAATAAAAAATGATTATTACCATCAACTTTCCAAGGAGAAATTCTTCAAAGAAATCAGAACACGGAATATTTCCATGCTTCCGCCTCAAATAGAAAAAGAATCAATGTGATAAACTCTTTTAGGGATTCTTCTGGGCTTTGGATTTCAGATAGAGATCAAATCAATTCTCTGTTGGTTAAACATTTTCAACAAATAGGATCGTCCCAAAACAGAAATTTAGATTTTGATCTCTACCATCATATCTCCCTGCATCAGTACCGAAGAAAATGTCTCATTATCTGCAATTCCCTCTAAAGAAGAAATTTGGCTCACCCTCCCCAATATGAATCAACGGGGGGGCACTAGGTCCAGATGGATTCCAACCAGGGTTCTTTAAAGCTAACTGGGACATTCAGGGAAATAATATCATTGACACTGTCCATGAGTTTTTTCGTTCAACCACTCTCGACAAAAATCTAAATCATTCTTCCATAACCCTAATCCCAAAAATAGGCACACCACAAACCCCCGGGGATTTCATACCTATTAGTCTAAGTAATTCCATTTATAAAATCATCTCAAAAATATTAGCTAATAGACTAAAACCCCTCCTTGGTATAATAATCTCCCCCAATCAATCGGCTTTCCTACCTGGTCGACAAATCACTGATAACATCATTATTGCTCATGAACTCATTCATTCGATGAAAACCTCCAAGAAGAAAAAGGGTTTCATAGCGTTAAAGTTAGATCTATCAAAAGATTTTGATAGAGTCGAGTAGAAATTTATTGAGAAAGGTTTATTACCTCTTGGCTTTTCGGAATTCTGGACAAAGCTCATCCTACAATGCATCTCAACAACTTCATTTTCAATACTCCTTAATGGAGCCCCGGGGCCATCTTTGTCTACGTCTAGGGGTCTAAGACAGGGAGACCCCTTATATCCTTACCTCTTCTTAGTCTGCATGGAAATCCTCTCTAGACTACTAGAGAAATCAACGGAAGAAAAGAGAATATCTGGCTTCCAAATAAATAAAGATGCTCCAAATATCTCTCATCTCTTTTTTGCGGACGACTGTTTTTTTATTCACAAAAGCAGATCTACGGGAAGCGAAAAGCCTTTTGGAAATATTACAGTTATTCGGGAATATCACGGGACAAATGGTGAACCTAAAAAAATCTAGTGTCTATTTCAGCCCAAAGATTCACCCAAAACATGGAAAAATAATTGCAAGAATTTTAAAAGTCCCGATGATGACTAAAAATGATAGATACACTGGTACACCGCTTTTCTTCGACAAAAATCGAAAATCCAACTTTGAACCACTGCTACAACGTTACTACTCTACTTTAAAAGGTTGGAAATCGAAACTGCTTTCTCAAGCAGGGGGGACTGTATTGATAAAATCTATCCTTCAATCATACCCAACTTATCAAATGCAAGTCCTGGTTCTTCCGAAAACAACGCTGGATCAGTTGGACCGTATTCAGAGAAACTTTTGGTGGAAAAAAGATGGGAAAAAAAGACAAGGAGGATTTATAAGGGCTTGAAAGAGTATTTATAGACCCATTTCCCAAGGTTGTTTAGGAATCAAAAACCCTCATCAATTCAATCTAGCCCTTCTTACCAAACTTGCAAGCAGATAAGTCACTAAACATGACCAATTATGGGTCAAATTGAAACCAATCGTGGATTTGGACCAACATTCAAAAAGGGTTAGAGTTAATAAAAGGTAACTTCATCTGGCAAGTCAAAAACGGTGCCTCAGTGAAAATTTGAGAAGACAGATGGGTCCCTAATGCTGAGATAATCCAAAAACTCCCCAACAGTCAGGAACAGGCACCAACAAGAGTTCAAGAGATAATTAGGGATCATAACAGATGGGACGAAGAAAAGTTAAACCAATTTTTTTACCCGGAGGATAAAGAAAAAATCAAAGCTCTAAATCCTAGAAATCTTGAGAAAGACATCATTAGATGGAGACATCATCAATCGGGAAATTTCTCAGCCAAAAATGTTTATACTTTTCTTGCAAATCAGAATCTCGACATTAATGATATCCCATATTTTCCTTGGAAGAGGATCTGGAATATTCAAGCCATCCCGAGGATTAGGCTTTTCATCTGGAAACTAGTGCAAAAAGCTCTTCCAACGTCAGCTAGATTAGGTACTCAAAACATGGAAATTAACCTGAATTGTCATCTATGTAACAATCATGTGCAAGAAACGGAGGTCCACCTCTTCTGCGAATGTCCTTTTGCGAGAGCAATTTGGTTTGGCCTATCTCTATACAATATTATCATTAGAGATTCTCCCAGCACTATTATTGGTTGGGTTAAAAGGTGGATTACAGAAGAAGACATGTGCCATCTTCAGGTTAAAATATCCACCACAATTTGGTTTATTTGGAAGTACAGATGCTCAGTTGTTTTTGAGGAAATCCAACCGAACCCAGTTAACCTTCTAGGACAGATAAACAATTTTTTAAACTCCTCCCCATCGAATACTATACAAATGAATAAGGAGAATCAAAAGAAGATATCAATCAATGATTCTTGGTCAAACCTAAATTCAGACTGGATAATATTCGTTGATGCTTCATACAAGAAAGAAGACTCTTCCATGGGTTACGCTTTCATCCTGTATTCCATGGACGAGGAGACATTCATGCACATTTCGGCGGGATCGGAGTGGGCAACATCAGCTTTCCATGCAGAGGCAAAATCAATGATGAAGGCGATTTCGTGGTTAAAAGACAACATATAATCGAGTGTAGCTATTTTAACTGACTGCAAAGCTTTGGTAGACAATTTAAACAAGGTTAACTCGGAATCTTAGTGGTCGGCAGAAAATACCTTGCAGGAAATAAGAATAATCTTGGAAGATTTACCGCAGGCTAAGGTGAAATTTATAAAGAGAAAGAACAACAATGTTGCGGATTACATTGCAAAAGAGGCAAGAATCAAAAAGCTACAACACATGTCAGAAAACCTAAATCAACGAGTTCACAAGTCTAGCATAGATTCTGATTCGTTTGATATAAATGATTATGTAAATCTATTGTATTATATTTGCTAGCTTTAATATATGAATTTTTCCATCAAAAAAAATAAATCAAAATCAAGCAAATATTTTACGAATAATAAATGGTATCCTACTATATGGATTATAAATTGACAAGATGGTTTTTTGCATCTAATAATAAAATAAAAAGTATCATACACACAAAATATATTTTTATTTCAAAATTTTGCCCAATCAAAGAGAACAATGTGTCAATGTCAAAGATGAAGATATATTATCTGAGATGTGGATTTTGGTTCACTAGTCAATAATCTAGTAATATGAATATTAATTTTTTGATCGATTTGCCATTTGCATATTTTTATTGAAGATTTGAGTTCCTGGGTACATTTTTTCCCTCGAAATTCACCAATTGGTCTCCAAACAAATTTGATTCCCGGGCATAATTTTGTGGTCGTGTCGAGAAACTCTGTATTTGCAGTTTACATAGAAAGTCACGGATATATTTTGGATCATAATTTCATATTCAATTTCTCAAATGATATACCTCTTGTCACCGTATATTATACAATACTGAAAAAACACTCAACAATCATTATTTCGATATTTGGCCGCCATTTTACTTATAAAACCTAAATTGTAATTAATTTAAAATTATTTTTTATTGACATGCTCATCTTATAAAACTCTACATTCTTGTACAGTAATAAATATCACTTATACTGGCAGGTTGTAACCTGTTTTTGGTGATGCATATGTACATGGTTGCTGGGGTCCCAGGGGACTTATTATCTCCTCTCAGCAGAGATGGCCAATAGCCCCAATACCATGAGCTCTCTCTTTCAAGTACATACGTTAATTAAAGAAATCTAGTTGGAGATTACTGGTATTAGGCGGCATACATCTCTTCACAGTGGTATTAGGCATAAATACACCATCATTATCAGCCTTTAACTTTCAAAGTATACGAAGATGACAACATAAGTTCAGCTACTTGAGAATGAAGTCAGAGATTTTTTCTTTGTCAAAAAAGTTCAACATATAATCTTTTAGTAAACCAAATGAGAAACCAAATATAATATTGAAAAGTTTTATTTATTTTTTTGTTCAAAGTTAAAAAATAAAATGATTTGTTCGTCTGTCTACTAGTCCATGTTTCAACCTGTTAAATTTGGTTTCTTTCACGACTGATTTTTCAATCCCTTGAAAATTTTGAAGTGTTATATGACTTGATTTTTAGGCGTGTCCATTTGACTAAAATGTCAATGGATAAGAAAATGATTCAATCTGTGAATTATATCTTGGTAAAGGTCAATAGTTTTAAATATATTAGGTAAAGGCAGCCCACAGTATCATATAAACCTATAACTAGCATTATTATACAAGGAAAGTTTGGAAGGTTCCGCACTATAAAACTAAAACGGTAATATTTTTCTTTCTCGGTATACTTCAACAATAATATTCACTTTCATCCTTACAGCACGAGATCAACGGATAGAAAAACGAGTACCCTTAAGAAAGGATTGAACTGGGAATGGCCCAGTTAACCAGGAGCTTGACTCTCATATTTGAGGTCCACTTTAGAATTTGATGATCTCATAAAACTTTTAATCGAAAAGAAAAAAAAAGCGATCATACCCTCAATTTTCTCTAATCTCCTTTATAAGTAAGGTCGAGATTGGACTTTATTAGTTCTTTCTTCTCCTTAATGGAGATTTTGGTGTATGTCCTCCTCTAATTTTTTTTTGTTATTGCCATTTATGGACAGGGTCCTAAAATCTTTTCTCATAATTACCGACTCTCGTATAGTTCGTATACAATTTCATGCTTCAAAAAAAGAAAAAGTTCGTATAGAAATCAACGATTCAGTTTAACTTAGTAATTTAATACTTAACTTCTTATTGGACGATTAAGATGGTCAAATCTAGTCGATCCCTTCGACTAGGATCTAAACACAACTCTGGACAAAACTGGGGCCCAACCACCAGGATAAACCATCTAATGGTAAGAGCATCTCTAATGCAAAAGGTCAAGGTCATCCTACGTGGATATCTTATTTAAACAAACTTTATTTAAATTTAGAAACCAAATGATGATATGGATAAGACCCAGGGTCAGGAATAAAGTCTTATCTTGACTTTTTCCTTTCTCTTTTTCCTTTCGGAGGTGTGTTGTCCCGAACGATTTTGCTGGAAGCCTGCTCAAGTGGCTTCTAAACCGTTAGATCACTATGTCTCATATATAAAACCCAGATCTGGAAGCCTTGAACCCTTTAGGGAAAGTGGTGGGTCCTAAACTGAATGTGGATCCAACCATCTATTGGATTGTCCAACATCTTAGAAGTCGCTTTAGTGGGAAGTCATCCCGCGAAGTCGTGCGGGATAGCATTTGTCTTTCCTTTATCCCCACTTAGCCATGTCATATTTATTTATGACCTTGACCCTTGCATTGAAGATAAAAAATTTGTGAAAAGAGTCTTAAATCCCAGGTGTCATGCTAATTTATACCTTTTTTCCCTTGCATTGGAAATGGTGCTCTAAGAGGTGGCAAAAATAAGACAAAGTTCAGTAGAAGTTTTTCCTAGTTGTCCAAATGATAAAAATCAAGAAAATGCATGGTTCTTGAGCAACCACATGTCTTACCGACCCTAGTGTAGTTAGTAAATAAATAAAAGATCGGTCTAAGTTAGTAATTTAACATATTTACTCTCATCTTCTTCTCAAAACCAAAAAAAAAGCTCTCTCCTCTCTATCTTCTTCTCAAAACCGAAAAAAACCTTTCCCCTCCATTAAAGCTTGCTGCTCAGATCTAGTCCATTTTGGGCTAGATGCATAGATCATAGCAGGTTTCTTTACTTTTTCTAGTTTTCATAGATAGTTAGTAGTCTAGGATAAATTTATTTAAGTTTTTGCTTCAATCTCCATTGCTTTTAGGAGATTTTTATGGTGTTCTTGGGGTGTGTTGCCCTCTTTGTTTGTGTCTTCTCCTTTATGGAGATTCTTTATGCTCTCTCATGGAGTTTCTTTGTGATCTCAGTGGAGATTTTAGATGGAAGTTCAAGTGTGAAAATCAAGATTCAAGACTTTGGACATATTACTCTCATATTTTTATGAGAAGATCTCTTTTTCAACGAGAAGAAACCATTTCAAATGGTTGAATTATAATCCCAAAACCATTCTCTCAATCTTAGGATTGTTGGGTACTCTTGTTGGTAATTTGTTACTTCTGTTCACAAATTACTCTTTGTTAGTACCTTTGAATTGTAATTTGATATTTCATCTTGATGTACTTGGAATCCATGTAATCTCTATTTTATCATGAATGTAATTTATGGGGAAAAAAAAATGTTTACTCTCTATTGAGAGGTCAAGATAGTCAAAGATGGTCAATCTTTTGACCTGGACCCAAACACATCTCTGGACAAAATTCGGACTCAAAGACCACTTAATGGAACCTAAAATCAAAATATTGGCATTTTTGAAAATTTTGCCCGTCAATTTTATAATCTAAGTAAACCTCTCTTACTTTCGCTACATATCATTGAATCTTCAACACCAAGATTCTATTTGTCACACGACCTTATTGAGTGAAAAGTCCAATTTTCTGATCAGCTCTCATTGCTACACAAACCTCCCATCATTTTCAAGGTTTCTTTCTTTCTGCAGCAATGTGATTATCATATTCATTTCTTAGCATTAATTGCTAACTTGCCGTTTGGTTAATGAACTGCTACTAGTAGTACTAGTTCTAGAGCCTAAATTTCAAGGTAGTCTGAATCAAGAAAGCAGATTTTGATCGAACTTGACAGTCTAACCTACAATCCGAACAGACTTCTTAATAAATTTGAATTGACAATAAGACTTGAAAACGTTTTTCTTACATAAATCATTCATTAGGAGAATATCTGTTTTCCTGCTTCCTACATGTCTTTACATGTACAAGAACACGTACACATTTTGCCTGATCTGTATATGCTCCTCAATAATAATCTGATTGGTCTGAGTCATTATCTACCCGTCGAGAAGCATTATTGCTCATACTTGAACGTTGAACCAGCCTCACAAGTGCTTGCACCACTTCTGACATTGGTGGTCGAAATTCTGGCTCCGACTGAACACAAACATGCATAACTAAACATTAACAGCCATTAAATGAAATTGGACTCTGCTTATGAGCCACCAAGAATACTAAAGAGAGACAATGTCATATAGCAAATAGGTGGAGGATTCCTTACCTGAACGCAAAGAGCAATGACATCCGCAAAACGAGAAAGTGACTTTGGAGGGTAAAGCCCATGCAGAGCAGGGTCAACCATTTTTCCAAGTGCGTCAATATCGTGAAGTTGTGGTGTAGCCCATCGAACTAGAGACTGTTCCGATCTCGGTTTTTTGCTAGAATATTAAAACAAAGGACCGAAACTGTTAGGCCAAGTTCATAAAAGTCGAACAAAGTCAGCTATGTGCTCTATGTGGTAAGTGTATTATAATAGAATGGAGAAGGCTAGATTATATGAAATATACCTGTCAAAAGGCATTCGACCCGTTAAAAGCTCCAACATAACAACCCCAAAACTATATACATCGCTCTTCATTGTATATGCCGATGGCTTGGTGCACTCCGGAGCATTATACCCAACTCCAAGATTTTGGCTTGTACGCTGTCAAAATGTAACCAGTAAGTATGCCAACAGACTCCAAGATTATAACTCTAAATATCTACCTTTACAATCTAGAAATGCTTACCTGGTAAAACGACCCAAGACCACAGTCAGAGAGGCGTGGATTGAGTTCAGCATCAAGCAAGATATTGGGTGATTTGATGTTCTTATGAACAGAAGACGGAGAACAAATCTCATGGAGGTACCTAAAAAATGAAAATATTATACCTCAAAAAACAACAATTTTCATTCCAATTATAACATGGGACCTTGGATGGTAAAATGAGATCCAACTTACTCGACTGCTCGAGCTGTGCCTAGAGCAATCCTGATTCGGGTATTCCACGTTAGTGGTTTGCCGTAGTCATCTGATTGGTGTAGAAACTCATGAAGCGATCCATTTCTGAAGTACTCATAAATTAATAGGTTATGCCCCTGCTCCGAACAATAACCAAGAACTTCACAAATGTTTGGATGGTGCAGTTTTGATATATTTAATGCCATTTCTACAAAATCTTCTGAGTTCATGCCAGCCATTATTGAAGAGTCGATCTTTTTTGCAGCCATAACCTGAAAACAGCAAGGATGTTGTACAGTTTGTCGTGTGCATGTATGTCTGAGAGAGTGAGAAATGGAGAGAGGGACGGAGCTATACCTTTCCATCGGACAGTTTCGCCCTGTAAACACGCCCGATAGTACCCTCACCAAGAAGTCGACCGCTAGCAAAGTTACCAGTCGCGGACTGTAAATCTGACAAGGTATAGACCACTGCGCGAGGAGCAGATGTGCTCCTTTTGATATTCATCCGGTTCCCAAACTCATTATCATTTACTGATTTAACCCGATCAAAAGGTGGAACCTTAAAACCTACTGAAGAAGATGACTGCAAACTCTTCGGACTCATTGAAGCAGACGAATCATATGACTTCAGCTCTGGAGGAGGTACAGGAATTCTATGATCGTAATCTGATAAAAACATTGTTGAATTTGGAAATTATATCATATTAGAACACTAACATCAACATATTACGAAAATGTGAAGCAAAAGAGATGAAGGAGGCAAAGTCCTACCTTTGAAATCAGTTGGAATCTCATTTGACAGTTCATGGGATACAAGGGGACTAAAATGTCTTCTCTGACTAAGCTTCTCTTCATCAAGAAAATGTGAAGAAGAAGCTCCATGCGATCTTCTTGCGAAAAAAGCAAGCATAAAGACGATTACTAACAACACACCTATAACTATTCCACCAATTGCTACCCAATTGAGAGCCACAGCACCTCCTGAACTTCCATCACCATGGCCACCAGCTCCAGATTTCCAAGAATTTCCACCAGTTCTTACAAAAATAAAATATCCATGTTAAGTTAAACCATCAAACTGAAAACAGTAACGTCTATTAATAGAGACATAATAAGGGTAACTCACTCGGTGATATCCTTCAAATCTTTCGGGATATTACCACTAAATTTATTGTTTTCAACATCCCTGCCCAAGTAATTAAGTATAACAAAAGAATAAGAAAGACAGCAAAGAAATGAACGTCTAGCGGACTGAATTTCAAAAAAAGTTGGTTTGATACACAAAAACTCAAATAAGTCCTCATAAACACCACAAATTGGTGCCACTAAGAGAGTTCGCCTTCATTAATTCTTGAATTTAGCATTATAGTGTGTACTTACAGTTCTGCAAGTTGCAGTTTAGCAAGAACATCTAGCGAACCTGTAAAGTGATTTTTTTCCAAATGCCTGGACATAAACGAAACAATGTTGTTAGCGAAAAGATATTCAGGAAAAGAAAGCAGTTAAAGTTTGTTTCTTACAGTTCTTCAAGATTTTTCAGTGATCCGAAACTCTGTGGTAGGTTTCCTGAAAAGCTATTGGAGGAGAGATCCCTGTTCAAAAATGCACAACTAGTAAGTAAAAGTTTTTATGTCGGAGACAACTAGTGCTAAAAGTTTTTATGTCGGAGAGATCCCTGAATGCGTACATAAAAGTTAGCTTATGGAGATTCCCAAACATATCACTCAACTGACCACTAAGTTTATTGTTACCAAGGTTCCTGCATCCAGCCAGAAATTCACTGATGAAAATCAAGAACAAATAGAAAGAAGAATAATGTTCAAAAGGAGAAAATAAAACACTTCTTACAAATATTTAAGATCAGACATTTGAGAAATTGAGTAAGGTACACCGCCTGTTAAACTATTCTTCGAAAAATCTCTGCAAAACAAACTCCCTAAGTTAATTGTCTCAAGATAAAATTACCGAAGGTAGAGGAAGAAAATCTTCATTTTTTTTTTCTTTCTCAAAACGAAGTTATTGAAGGCTTACGAACACACCATAATAAGGTTAACTTACATGTGAGCTACATTTGGTGGAAGCTGATACGGTATATCACCGTTAAGGTTGTTGTTGCTCAAGTCACTGTACTATGACAAAACAAACGCACGGCCTTTAGTTGAATCAAATTTGTTAAAAAAACCCGTTAATATATAAAACCTGCGTATTTCTTTAGTAAAGCCTCACAAGTAAGTTACTGATGTCAAGCTTGATAGTTGGTATCCCATCGACCCTGACAGTCCAAGACCAGATAATCTTCTGCTCAATTTTCAACAAAGAAATCATCAATACTTTGTTTACTGAAGTAAAAATACATAAAAATGACGGTTTGACGGAAAAGAATTACTTACATTTCTGTTACAGATGAACCTTTACACTTAATTCCTTCCCAGTTATCACCACATGGATCGCCTCCGCTAGACTTCCAACCAGTTAGTTGGCCAGGAGAATTTAAGCTAGTAAACATAACCCCTAAAGCAGACACTGCATAGAAAAATACCGGAAAAAAGACTTGAATACATTAAACTCCTCACACAAAAAGATGTTATATGTAACCCAATGAATTTCAACTCCGGTTTTACATTATAAGGTTTTTTTCCCCTAAAAACTCAAACTATTACATGTAGGTTTTCCAATTTAAATTATATGAATATGCAGGCACATTGTGGTTTGAAACATGCATTACATTGAACACACATAACACAATAAACCATACAAGAAAAAAATTGTAGCAAAAAACTATTATTCTTACCAAAATTCGAAATAATGTACTAACAGAAAATTTAATTAATAACACACAAAAACGCTATTAGCGAAAAATATCAATAAGTTGAAGCAAATACCATCGGGTGCGTCGGTTTTTCCATTGACACAAACTAAGATGCTCAGAACCAAACTCAAGAAAAATAGAGAATCCCTAACCATTTTCTTCAATGTAACGCCAATCCAAAGAATTAAGATCCTATTCCCTTCACAATTTTACCCAGAGATTGAATTTTTTCCATTCATAATATCTTCTAGATTCTGCCATGAAAATTTTGTAGAGCAAAAACCTTGAACAATTTTTTATTCTTTGAAATGTTGGAAAAAAAATTAGGTAAATGTATTTCCAAATTAAATAAATTTCTGCTAAATTTAGTAAAAACATTGTCAATGTTGGAGGGATTAATGAGAACCATTTAAGATTTTTAGAGTCAAACATGAAAAAATAATCACTCAATTTTTTTCCTATCTCCGCCCAAGAAAAACGAGGGAAATTTAAAACTAACAGAAAAGTTAGTTAGTTATTAGTTTATCTATTGACCAAAATACCCTTCTTATCAATGGTTCTATAATTCTATTAGACTCCAAGGATTATTGGTTTACAACCCAAACGTAAAAAAAAAAAAAGAGCATTTTTTACGCAGTAGCAACACGACCAACCATCAGAAAATATGAACGATATTTAATCAATTCAAAAAAAAAAAAATTAATTTGAGCAGGGTTACTCAGATTTAACAAAGTCTGTTTTGTCTGACAACATTTGGTACAGGGGGAGGTTCTTGTAAAGAAAAAAGGATTATCCAGATTAAAAGTATTTGGATAAATCCATGCACCCTACACTGAACAATCTAGTACTGTTCAGGGCAATGTTTCAAAGATCCTCCAGTACATTGGCTGGAAATTTGGACTAAAGATATTGTTTTGAATGTAACCTTGTTCATAGAGACTGTCATAAGGTTTTATATTGGCGGAACAGGAACTAGGATGAACTAGGATGCTGATACGAACGTTGACGTTGACGATGATTGCAACAACAATGGGTTTATCACGCACCTACAAGGATATCTTCAGATTTATTTTTTATTTTTTTGGACTTCTTTTGTGTGGGGAATATTCTCACCTACCATGTGCAATTGTACATAGTATAGGGAGATATACCTTGGTAGTGGTTGCATACCTAAACATTCTAGCAATCGTAAGCAGTGATGTACTTCCATTGTTTATTGATGAATCTCATGCCCTGGTTTTAGACTTTCTCATGCGCTACTTCTAGAGTCTAGACTTTACCGCACTCTTCAGTACTTGACTCTTTACAGCCTGCTATGTGAGCCTGCACGCTTTAACTAAGAGGCCAATGAACTAACAACCAGTAACACATCAAAGGGGTGTGTACTCCTCACGGCAGAACAGGCATGACCCGGAGGGTTCTAAATGATTCAGATGACTATGCCGTCAGATCACCTTTACGTTCATATGATGATTTGGCACTCAAAACTGATCAACAAAATCTTCTTATATAAATGAGAAAACCAATCACTATAAGTACCTACGATGATTACCCTGTACCTGTTGGGATTGTGGTCTGGTGCTTCCTGTCCATTCAAAGGGACTTTCTTCTGCTCTTCGTTCTCCTTCGGAAATCGAAATAGTTGGCTGTAAGAAAAACGATGCATGTCAACAAGGGGCACACCTTGGAAACACCAAAGAAAAGCAACTAGATAGTTTAATACAAGGCAGAAGCACATGAAGTGTATCGCTAAATTCAAATTACAAATAAGACGGAGGAAATAGTGTGAATAATGGGGAAGAATCACAAGACAATGAACTGATGGATAATTATATGAACAATAAGCCCCAATCACTAACACCCCACACAGTTCTATTTCTTCTCCTTACTAATTTTTAACAACAATAAGATTATGTCCAGTAAAAAAGAAAGCTTATACGAAAGATCAATTACATACACAAGGCTTCAGTAAAATCAACCTCTTCTGTTATTGTCACTTTGTTATCCTCTTTTCAAATCCTTCTATTTTTATTCCCAGATCAGTCTGAAGTCATGGGTTGTGTTAAGCAACACCTGAAGCGAGCCTTTCGAACGGTAGTCATTATCTCCTTCTCAGCATTTTCAAGCATACTGACAACCTCTGGAAAAGGTGGACGGACATCAGGGTTTGCATCCCAGCAACGTGTCATGATATCGGTAAGTGCAGGAAGGCAGTCGTTTGGGATTATTGGCCTGACACCTTTGTTTACAACGGCAAATGCGGCTTGCACTGCCGTCATATTCTGGAACGGAAGTAATCCTGTGATGAGTTCCCACATGACAATGCCAAAGCTGTACACGTCCACCTTATGTGTGTAATCCCTATGCTGGATCATTTCTCTGCAGAAAAATTGAGAGTAATACACTTGAGTGAACTTCGACTTCAATTGCAGAACTTAATTTTTGATACAACAGAATCAAAAACAGGTGTCTTAGAATCATAAATTCAAAGCGAAAAGCAAAAATGCAATCAACAAAGAGTTACTAATGCATCACCATGAAGTTCACAACATTCAAATAGAAGACAACCATGAGCTTATAGGCATCTTCTACAAAACAGCGTTGATTCATTCAAACAAGAAAATACACATGTGGTACATGCTCGTGAAAAAAATTCAAGGAATTAGTATAAGTATGAAACTCAGTCTCATAGGTAAGGCAACAAATAAATGAACAGTCTATCACGTAGCATGTTATACTGGGTTACTCAATATATTTACAAGGATATACATGTAAAAACTTATTTTTCACATATGGTAAAACCTACACTAAACAATACTGTTACGAAAAACATCGACCATTTAGAATAACTGATCAAGTAGAAACAATAACACATTGACATTTTTATTTGACACTTATGAGTTTTGACTGGATGTGGATCCACAATGGAGTAGAACTGTAGAACATAATCAATTAAGATACTGGGGCAGGAGGTCAAAGAGTAGGTCATGACTCATGAGTCATAAAAAAAAGCGGGAAACACTCAAAAAGTTGATAGCAGTGTAATTATTAATATCGTGGAAGCAACAAAAACCAACATTACTGCACAAGATAGCATATGGCCATATCCTATTGGGGAAAACAAATCGCAAAAGAAGATCTCAGCAGGAGTCAGAGAAATAGCTAAAGAAAGATAGTAAAGCAGTTTCACAAAAGAATAGATGCTTGGACAAACCTTAGGGAATCTATAGTTGAAGAATATGACAACATGTTGGTTTGATAGCATGTCAACCATTCATATACAATAGCTTCTCATACACAGATATGACAATACAAGTCAACAAGAAAGGTAAAAAGACTTTGCAGAGACATTTCACATCAAAGAGTCAAACAACATGCTAAATTGTAAGAAGTCACACGAGATTAGGCATATAGAGAGCATCAACAACAAGGATGCGTAAGGGGGGAAAAATCAAAAAGAAAAAACTCTAAATGAGCAAGTGTTCAGGAAGCTTACGGAGCCATCCAACGGTAAGTTCCCGTCTCTGGAGTCATACCCTCCGTTTGAACCTCAATCCGTGCCACCCCAAAATCTGCAATTTTGATTGACTTGTCTGAAGCAATCAAAAGATTATCAGATTTGAGATCCCGATGTATAAAACCGAGCCCGTGTACGTACGCCATTCCCCTTGCAACATCTAACGCCTGCTTGACTGCCAATTTTAATGGCACCGATCTATTTTGCCGCCTATTTAAAAACTGTCGAACTGATCCACCCCTCGCATATTCCGTTACAATGCACCAAACCATTGGTTTACGACATGCCCCAATAAACCGAACAATATTCGGATGCCTCAGTGTAGCAAGCATCATAACTTCCTGCTGGAATTGCTGTTCCATTAACTGAGCCCTCTCAATACTATTCTCGGGCCTCTCCAATATTTTTATAGCAACATCTTCGCCCTTATACGTCCCTTTATACAGCTTTCCAAAAGCACCCTGTGCAAACGCCATCCCCATACTGAGCTTCGTCAAATCGATCGTCCAATCGTCGTAATTCTCAAGTCCCTGAGTAGGTATACTAGCATCCATCAAAGCCTCAGCTAGTGCATCATCACTTAAGACATGTGGATCTCTACCTGGACGATGGACACTATATCCCATTGTATTACTATTATTAACAGGTTTGTTGCCAGGGTGATCAAGCATACGTGTGTGAGAATCATTCGATGCAACACTACTATCTATAGACATAGCAACAGACCCACCACCCGTATTCGTCTGCAAACTCGCCATACTATCAATTGACATATTTGAATCCTCACCAATCTTATAGTATGATCCTGGTGGGTATTCATACTTTTTGTTTTCATAATTAGAAGCTCCTATAATCCCCGTAAATTTCGGTCCTTCCACCATCTTAAATGCCAAAGTTACTCAACGCTGAACTGTTCTATCTCTTAAGCATCAATTCCTACACTTCCAAAAACAATCCCAGAAGATAATCCTCAATACCTCTATCAAATTCTCAACACTTTTTGACCGGAAAATGTCACCTTTAAAGTACACCAACAATAAAAAAATAATTAACATACACATTTAATCCATAAAACTAAGCAAAACCCGGTAACACTAACATGATTTTACATGCAAGAACTCAAAATTTACACTAATACAAACATGAAAACCTTAGAAATTCAACCCCAGAGCTAAAAACTGAACGGATTACAGCAAAACATACCTTGATTGATAGGGAATTTGGTGTGGGATATGGATAAACCGAGTTTATGATATTTCTGGATGATTATAAGTAAAGATCGGAAGGAGTAAACTGGAAGTTTTTGAGGAGAAAAATAAACGTGTTTTTGTTAATAAAGAAGAAGGAAGACGACGACCAGTACTACTAGTGACAAGAAGTAGAAGAAGAATAAAGCTTAGTCATGGTTTCTCATGGGTAGTATATTTCCACCCAAGAATTTATTTTCGTAATTTCTTCTTACATCTCGCTAATAGTTCGTTGACATCAGGGGGCAGTAGCCCCACTGGTATGGAGTGATGAGATTTGAAAAATCAAGAGAAATCATGCTTACATAGGATTTTAATTTTCTCACATATAGGATTTTTGCATTTTGAATCTTTGTTTGTCGGTATCAATTCGTGTTTTAAGAGAAGATGTAAAAAATATTGAACATGACAATCCCCGACCATCCTAATGGCGTGTTTAGGTATTATTTAAGAAAGTTATTTTCCATCTTCTGAAAACAAAAAAGTAAACTGATAATTTGGATAGATTATTTCAGAATGATTTGTCAAGCAAAACGTTTTTGTTTCTAATTTTCGATATTGATTTTATGTTTCTGATATCCAAACTTCACATGCCATAAAGGAAAGATGATAGGAATCTCCTCTGTTACGTAGAAATTCCTATAAATCCAAAAGTTTTTTTTTTTTTTTTTTTTGAGCACAGTCTCTGGTAAAGGAATCCAAACATGCAAAAGATATGGGGAAGTAGTAACAGGACAAGGGGTATATTTCATGGATATAGCTCTTCTGAGCACAGTCTCTGGTAATTCTTGTTTCTGGACAAATACGACAAGGTTCCTACTAGACCATATAGATCACATAATATTAGCAATTAAAGGAGCATTATCACTATCATTATTCTGGGAGTATGAGCCTATAACAAACCAGTAGCATAACCAATCATGGAGATTAAAGTTCCTAAATAAATCAGTTCTAATATGCAAGCTAGAAACAAACCAAACACGACTCGCAACAAGACAAGTAACCAGAGCATGCATAATAGACTCTTCAACATCACCACATAGAGGACATAAATTTGACTCGATGTGCATTCGTTGGGCAAGGACACTTCTAACAGGGATAGCATTACAAGCACATTTCCATACAAAAAGTTGGACTCTAGCTGGAACTTTTAGAGACCAAATAAGATTCCAATAGGTTTTATCTGCATGGACTCTAGGACCTCTAAAACACATATAAGCTGACTTAGATGAGAATTTCCCATTTTTAGTCAAATCCCAAGCCCTCCTATCAGGAGTTGTCACATGGCTCAAAGGGATCAAAGCAATCTTCTGACAAGAAGACTGATTAAAGTGATGCTGCAACTTTACAATGTCCCAAGATCTAGTGCCTGGGTCAATTATGAAACTATTAACAGTCAAAGAAGGGTCAGGGATTGTGTTAGGCCTCGGGACAACCTTACCTTGAGAAGGTATCCAATTATCACACCAGGTATCAATAAATTTACCATCGCCCACAATCCAAGAAATAAATGGCTTAATTTTTTCCTTTATAGCAAACATGCACTTCCAGGCCCAGGAAGCAGTCGGTGGGCATTTAGCATTTAAGAAATCACAGTTGGGAAAATATTTTGCTTTAAACACACTACCTAACAAAGTATTCACGTTCTCAGCAGGTCTCCAAGCATTTCTTGCTAACATAGCAAGATTGTTCAATTCAGCTTTCCTAAAACCTAATCCACCTGCAGATTTGGGTTTACACATATTATCCCAAGCTATCAAACGAATCTTCCTATCATTAGGATCCAGAGATTCACCCCACAAAAAAATTTTAAGATGAGAGTCCATATTATTACACAGATTTTTAGGGATTAAAAAGGAAGACATCCGATAAAGAGGAATAGATTGGCCGAAATTTTTAATTAAAGTTGATCTGCCTGCTTGTGCAAGAGGACTATTAGACCAGTTTAAAGTTCTAGCATCAATAGCATTTAAAATTCCCATATGGGTTTTGGTTTTTGATCTCAGGAAAGTAATAGGGGCCCCTAAATATTTTTCACCTAGACTTTGTTTTTTAATTCCCAGAATATTACTCAGACGAGTTCTATCCCTATTATCAGTTTTACCACTAAAAAGAATACCAGATTTTTCAAAGTTAATTTCCTCCAAGGCAATACTTATGCAAATAATCCTTAATTTTAGCAAAATCATTATCAGTAGCATGAGAGAAAATAAAACTGTCATCAGCAAATAACAAATTGGGGGGGGGGGGGGGGATTTGCAAACCTTGACACCATGGATAACATCAGAAGCCCCGAAGAAAGACAGATGAGCCGAGAAAGCTTCAGCACATAGGATATATAAGTAAGGGGATATAGAATCACCCTGTCTAAGCCCTCTTTCAAGTTTAAAATGTCCAACATGAGAGCCATTAAGCATGATAGAATACGACACAGTTGACAAACATTTCATAATGAGATTACACCATTTAGTATCAAAGCCTAGTTTAGCTATGACTTTAGCAAGAAAAGACCATTCCAATTTATCATAAGCCTAATATCAAAGCCTAATTTAGCCAAAAGTTGATTTTTGAGTGACACTACATGTCTAATCATCGTTAACAAAAAAGAAAAGAAAAATATATTGCGTCTTAAGATTTTCACCTGCCTTTGCTCACACAGAAAGAGCAGTTAACAGTGGCAAATGTACTGGCTTAGTGGTTGGGTTTAAATATCAGATTCCATTATTTCTTTATTTTTCATTTTGTAATATTCTTTTGTTCTTTTAGGTTTCTTAAATTTAACATTTGTTTATTCGATCTTTTAGACAAGATCTCATTTTCTTTGAGTTTTACTGGTCCTCATCTTCCACGGGATAAAACTATGAATAATCTCGTTGAGAAAATGACGGAATATTCTCGCAATTCTTTGACTTGACTTGTTACAAAATAAGAATGCTTTAAAAAACAAGCTTGGTAAAGGGGCGGCATGAATTGGTAGAGGGGCGGCAAGTGTGATAGCAATGTCCCTCTTATTGGTTAGGGGGTGTCCTATAGGGTGTAGATTGACTAGATTATCCTTTTCACCTTAAATTAACCAAAATCAAATCAAATTTTTTTAAACTTAATGAATCAGAAAAATCAAATTAGTTTTTTTTTCATCTTCTTCTTCATCTTCTCTTCTCCTCCATCAATCCTAACCTCCATTAAAGCCGAAAATTTCATCGTCTTCGATTAATCGGCGATTTGAAAAATGTTTGAAAAAACCCAGTTAGGGTTTTGTTTATCGTGTTGGATTTAAGTTAATTTTGTATCAAAAATTAGGGTTTTGTATGAAAATTGAAATTGAAATTTACGGGTTTATGCGAGTTACGGTTGGTAACAACTCAATTCTGAACCGTGAATCGGAGATTTTGAAGAACATACGGTTGGTAATAGTTCAATTACCAACCGTATGTTCTTAGTTTTGAGAATATGTTCAGTTACGGTTGGTAACTATTTTAGTTTACCAACCGTAACTCAGTTACGGTTGGTAACTATTTTAGTTTACCAACCGTAACTCAGTTACGGTTGGTTTCGAGCACTTAATTACCAACCGTAACTGGGTTCGGTTGGTAACTTAATGAGAGTTACCAACCGTATAT
Organism: Papaver armeniacum; assembly: GCA_023531295.1. Taxonomy (NCBI): domain Eukaryota; kingdom Viridiplantae; phylum Streptophyta; class Magnoliopsida; order Ranunculales; family Papaveraceae; genus Papaver; species Papaver armeniacum. Next base: position 93,846 of record JAJJWW010013903.1, read on the forward strand.
CATCCTGAATGTTAAGAATTTTTGAAGTGATGATGTACGGTACGAAAATATAGTTGACTTACCAACCGTAGTTTAGTTACGGTTGGTTTCGATTCCTTTTTTATGAACCGTAATTAGTTACGGTTCGTATCCAAGATTTTCTAGCAACCCAGAATCGGTATTACGATTGGGTTTTCCCCAAATTGAACCAGTTACGGTTGGTAACTAGCTTATTTCCAACTGAGTTACGGTTGGTAACTATTTTAGTTTACCAACCGTAACTCAGTTACGGTTGGTTTCGAGCACTTAATTACCAACCGTAACTGGGTTCGGTTGGTAACTTAATGAGAGTTACCAACCGTATATCATCCTGAATGTTAAGAATTTTTGAAGTGATGATGTACGGTACGAAAATATAGTTGACTTACCAACCGTAGTTTAGTTACGGTTGGTTTCGATTCCTTTTTTATGAACCGTAATTAGTTACGGTTCGTATCCAAGATTTTCTAGCAAATCAGAATCGGTATTACGATTGGGTTTTTCCCCAAATTGAACCGATTACGGTTGGTAACTAGCTTATTTCCAACCGTATGTTCTTCAGAAAATTTTAAAAATTTGATCTTTTTACATACTTTAGATAATTTTGATCAACAAAAAGCTAATGGGAACTAATTTTGATCACCCACCTCTAATTTGCCACTTGAATCACTCATTTTGGTTGAGTGAATCAAAATCTAGGTTTCATAAATATCACAAAAGTTTTTTTCTTCTCCTCAATTTTTTTTCTTATAACTCTAAACATCTGATTTTTGATTCTATAATAAGTGAAAATTAATTATCAAAATTAATCTTGATTATCATTACTAAACTTGATTATTAACAATAAGGGTTAATTAGTCATTTCCATGGTTTTATTGATAAGGGGCACTTGAATTTACTTCTAATGACCTTTTTTGTCTTATTAGGTTGCCGCCCCTCTACCGATTTCTACCGCCCCTTTACCAAGTCTCTTAAAAAAAAACAAAGGCAAAAAACTCGGGCCACTTATTATTTTTGCAGTCTGGTAGGCCATTTGGAATGAGAGAAACAGAAGGGTAATGGTAGCAAAAGACCTCAAACTGAAACTGAAGTCATTTTAGAGATCAAAAACCTACATTTATAGGGGAAAAAAGATAAAATTTTCAGTAGCTGCCGGTGCCACTGTAGTACAGTGGTAAAATCACTGGGTGATAATACCAGTAACCTGAGTTCAAAACTTGTCAGCATCAAAATTCTTTACCGATCAAAAAAAATTCAGTAGCTTGTTTAGAGAACTTGTCACTCATTGGAAGGTAGTTATAGATAGCAGATAAACTTGTAACTACACAAAATGGGAGTATGTTCTTCATGCTTTTTTACTTTTTTCCTTAATATACTCTCAACCTTTGAAGTCAAAAAATAAAAATAAAATATATATAGATGACTGTTTTGCAAATTCTATTTAGTAATCTCGCATTGTTCCACCTATATCACTCCACTCTGTAAACGGGATCAGTTAAGGAGTGTAATCAATTGAGATTTTATTGGATATTTAAAGATATTCTAAAGGATGCGTTTTGGTGTGAATTCAAACGGATTTTGAATAATTCGATAAGGATGGATTCGTTGATGAATGTGAATTTATTTTAGGAAGTTGTTTGTGGATTTTAAAACGGAAAATGGGTCAATTGCCCAAATATTTTTAAAACATGGTGCTAATGGACGAGTAAAAATTAGTATGGGTGAAATGAACACCAAAAAAAATAACAAGAATGAAACTGGATTCATTCTGGCTTAAACTTAAAAAATAGCGAGGGTGAAACTTGATGCATCCTGATGTAAATTAAAAATAAGAAAAAATATTTGAAAATGGGTAGGATGAAACTGTTTACATCCTGGCTATTTTTACATGAGTCATGTTATTAGAAGGGAAACAATGGATTTGAGGAGGGAAGGAAATCGGCTAAATCCAAGTCAATGTTTGGTCAAAGACAAATCCAATAAAAGGAAATAAATATTTGTAAAATTCCAATCTCGTCCTTATTATCTTCCCAAGAATCCATCGTTATTCATCTTCTCCGTGTAGTAGAAACCCTAATTTTTCATAAAAGCTCAATTGAACAAACTAAAGCGATAAAAATGTGAATCTTGACAAAAAGTTTACCGAGGAATGCACTGGCATAACTTCAATTGGTTTGCATTCCATTGAAAATTGCTTTTCTGGCTGCCCTACATTCACGAAATTGTTCTTCCTTTGGGGGTGTCTAGGATTTTCTCTACCCACAAAATAAAAATCTTGTGGGCTTCTTCAAATGCTACTAATCTGATCGAGTTGAGTCTCTACGACATTGTTTACATTTGGATTCTGGAAACGTTTCTTCAACAAACATAATGGACGAGGTGTTGATTTAAACTTAACAATACATTGTACTACAAGATTAGCAGACCAGCATATGCTTGGATCAAATTCAAATATATATAATCCAGTTATTTTAACGGTGGTCTTGTTTTTACGATGAACACCTGGTCCATAAAAAAATAATCGTGAACTCATGTTTACATCAGGAGACCTATAACATTGGATATCAAGGATACTATGGACATTTTAATATTTTTTCAAAGGGTCAATCCCTCCTCCCAAATTTTAATCAAAAAGTCTACATTCACCGTGGAATATGCACCGCAATGTGCACCGAGTGAGACACAAAACATGGGCCCCCTATAAATTCCTAAAGAGTGGGCCTCGAGAGTTTGTTCCACTTGGTGCATTCCACGGTGAAATATCATGGTGGGTGTAGAATTGCTGAATTTTAATTCCCTCCCCATAATCCTCCCCCCTGCCAGTTGACTAATGCATCCTGCCGCATCGGCATCAACAAGTGCTTATAGATCGAAAGCTCTGCCTTGCCCGGATCGTTCACTTGCTTGTACCGAACTAAGCAACTAGGAAGGCAATTTCAACCAGCCTTTGGGCTAACGCTTCCCCCTCTATTATTAAGATGGAATATATGCTTTTATCGACAGCAACAACTATAGGTTCCAGCGACGAAAAAAAGGGGATTCTTTCCCTCCTATTAATAGGACTCTTTTACATTCTCGTCCATTTAAACAGTATCAAATTTTACATGTCCTTTTCACCCAGGAATTGTCATTATTGGGTTAATTAACCAATTTTGTGATTTTAAAAAGTTGACCAAATTGGGGTATACTCGGATTAATTGGTATCCAAATTTTGTTCTCGACTTCAATAATTGGCTAAGGGGTGTCTAATATGTATGAAGTTATATAAGTACCCTTCTCCTAATAATAACTAAAACTACTCCCTTTTTTTATTTTAGATCCTTATTCTTTTCCTTCTTCTTCTTCATTAATATGATGATCAATTCTTTTCTCCTTCTCAATATTTCATTGTTTTCAAATGAAAAATAAAATAAAATTGTGGATTATTTTTTTTTTTATTGTTGATTAATTTTTTCAAACTCTATCTAGTACTTTGTCTTGTTGTTTGAATGGCATATTAAATCGGAAAAATCGAAATTGCAGTTATATCGTCGTCATGGTATCTCTTCGTCGAACATGACGACTTTTCATATTTATTTTTAGTCGTCAAGGTTGTAGGATGAATAGCGTGACGACTTTTCAAAGAGTTTTATTTCTGAAAGTAACCTCGTCATGGTCTTCATCTCTAAACCTTGACGACTAGTGATAGTCGTCAGGTTTTGAAAAGCTGAACCTTGCTGATTAATAACTCCCAGAAAGCACGTTTTCCTGTATCAAATTTTGTTGTTGGTCTTCATGGTTTTGTAAAAAATAAGATGACGACTAATAGACAGTCGTCAGTATGTTGCATTTTCGAACAAGACGACTGCAAATGCGGAAAACTATGTTTGGTCAGTATGCTTAGTTTCTTATCGAGCGTGCCGACTACGTTTGGTCGGCATGCTTTATATGCCGAATTTTCATGGATTGAGCTCAGAAGTTACTTAGTCGGCATACTTTGTTTCAGTCGAGCGTGCCGACTTTTCATACTGTGATTTCTGAAAGTGTTGATTTCTTATGTAATTTGGAGAATGAAAACATTAAACAGCTGTGCAATCCTCTTATTAGAAGTGTTTGGCTAGTGTGGTTTTATTTCCGGTATAAAAAAAAATCTCAACACAATTTTTTTATCCTCAAAAATCTTCCAGCAAAATCCACAATTTCAATCTAACCAAAACAAGTTTTTATAACTTTTAATTCAACTAATTAATCTAACAAGATTAAATAAACTAAACAGATTGATTAATGCTAATTGAACAAGGGCGGTTTAGCCATTTTTAAAAATATATGGTTAAGGGGCTTTGGATTTTACTTCATAATAACCCTATTTTGTCTTATTGTGTATACAATTAATCTGGGTATACTCCAATCTCGTCAGTTTAAAAAACATCATTATATGAATTGTGTAAGGGTACAAGCATCATTATGGTACAGTAGTAACATCATCCGGTGGTGATACCGGCACATCGGTGACCCGAGTAGGTTGATCTGAATTCAAAACTCGTCAACGCGTCACAAATTTTTCATTGATAAAATAATTTGTGTAAAACATAAATTTCTAGGAAAGACCAAGATTAGACAATAAAAATGATATCGATGTAATGGTTTTGGCGGGAAGTTGTTGCCGTGATGATAATAATGAGAATGATATTTTAACTTTATACTTGTCAGGTCAGTATTCAAGGACGGAGAGAAAGAGAGTGCAAGTGGAGTCACTTGCACCCAATATATTTTGAATTTTTATAAGAAACAACATAGGTTTTGCGTAATTTTAGGGCCTTGTGGGTGCAAATAATAATGGAAAAATTGAAATATGTATGAGTAAGAGTGTCCACACACATCCACGACCGAATTAGAGGATTATACTCCAAATATGGTATGTGATTCAATCACACTGGGACAAACTAAACCCTAGTATAGCTGGTTTTCTAGGGTTTGAGATCAAAAGTAGTGGCGACCCAGACTTAAACCAAATTTAGTGAGGTGTAGATATAGTGTACACTCATGTGTAGGCATAGGTATAGCGTGCATTTAGAAATAAATGTTGTTATAAGTAATGTTTGATATTTTAGGCGTAACTTAGAAGTAGCGGTTGAGTTGGGCGTGGTTATTGAGTCCGCATAACTTATAAGGGCCCAACCCAGGGGTACCTTATAATGGCACCTGACTATTTTAGTGGTCTGTATTCATGCTTTCTTTATATTTAGTCTTTTCCCGTTGTGTTTGACCTTTAAAAATACCAATTCTTTTAGTATTAGGTTTGATATTTGGTGGTTGGTCAGCTCCATGATTGTAGACGCTTTAAAGTGGTCAAAGTGTAAACTGATCAGTTGTAGTCATAAATCATCTTTGTTCAAATAGTTGTGTAGGGAAATATTTACATGTAAGCATTAGGTGATGGACAAGAGTTAAACGTTTCGCTTGATTATTTGAGAAAAAACCCAGAAAATGAAAATATGAGAAACATTACATTTTTATTATAAAGAAATTAACATCCGGATACGTTTCTACGTATATGCATGATGAATAAAATGAAAAATAGACTTACAAATTGCATCCACTATTTTCAGTTTTTGTACCTCTGGAATGAATGGTTTAGGAATAATGAAACTTGTAAGCAAGTGGTTTAAAAGGGTACTAAAAACTAAGTTGTATGATCGACTACAGCTCGTGAAGTTGCATCTTTTTTCACTAAAAAATGCTAATGGGATAGAAGACAGTGGTGTGGGATTCAGGTACCGCAACCATCGCCTCCCAAGACCAATAGTAATAATTCAAATCTGTTAAGCAATCCTGAATTGCATAAATGGTTGCTTGTATGTATCTGACTTATTATTTCATAATAATTCATAGATGCAATCGTTGGATGAAACATGAAACCTTCAGGTTATCTTGGCATACCATGTTGTTGTTGTCGGCTCTTGGCATCAATGTGCACAATCCCTTTCCCGAGATTAATGTATTCATAATGTGATTAATGGTGCTACCGTGAAAGTGGTAAGCTTTAATACTATGCGGGCTTCTGTTAGAGCACTGCTCGGTCGAACTCGCAAGCGTTGCTATCTCAAGCTTGTTTGTCAAGTTTAGTTGCCAAAACTATAAGTCTTGATTTCTAGTCTACTTATAGCTAAGTCTCGGATTAGGATAGAAAGTGTATTTGAGATTTAGACTTCACGGCGTTTATCGATTGAAGACGAATAACTACTAAGGGGAGCTTGTGGAACTTCATCAACAAAAGGTATGTGGAGACTTGAACTCATCTATCACTCAAAAGTCTATCTACACTATCTCCTATTTGGGACAAAATTCGTATAGCTATATAGACTTCAATTATATACATTTGATATTTCGAGCTGAGTTTAACTCGCTTACATATTTCTCGAAATATGTGTTGGTAAGCTTTCGCTTTAGCCAAGTTCATCCTATATTCTTGACGAAAGTCAAAAGATGATCATGTGAAAATCGCCTGGTAATATCTTATTTGATTTGTGTGAGACAGTCATTTGGTGTAGACTTGGAATGTTTCGTATTGATCATTCGACCACTTGAAAATTGCTTTGAAGCTAATAGTTTGTGTGAGACAGTTATTCCCGTCTTCTAAGAATGTTTCAATGATTGAAATGGGAGTTTAGAACAATTAACCATGATTGGATATAACACAGTATGTGTGCTTGAATGCTAACTGTTGCAAGTTATTCTAAGACCGAGAACCATAGTATGCATACCCGTATGCGTACTGGTTGGTTTAATAAAGTCCGGGAACTTAGTATGCATTATGCGTACTGGCGTAAGTTCAAGTCCAAGAATTCAACTGAGTTTGGAGGTATGCGTACAAGTTCGCATACTAGCGAACCCAAACTAAGTCCGGCCACTTTGGTATGGGCACCCGTTTGCATACTTGAGTAGGTTAATTATGTTCTAAAATCAATTTTTTCATGAACTAATACATTTATATAATAAGGCATGCAATCTTTTGCAAACCGTGGCTAAAATGTTCATGAATTGATTCGAGTGAATCAAAATCGATTTTGCTTTAATTGTGTCTTGTATACTTCTATGAGAATATAAACAATTGAATAACTCTAGAACTAGTTTCATTTGAGTCTTTTGAACTAGTTGTGATTGAGATGAAAAAGGTTGATATGAAAGTGTTCATATGGCTAACTTCGGTTAACTATTGTTGAGCCAACAAGGTGTACACGTTTAGGTACGGTTACCCATATCTAAATGAAGTCACTTTTTCATTTGTGTGAAACAAGCTAAGTTCGATCTAACGGTTGAAATATATTAGCTTGAGTCTAATCAAATTTTCATCTAATAGTGAATATTGAATGCTTTGTTACCAAGGTAACATTGATTGCAAACCCTGATTTAAAGACTATATAAGGGAGAACTCTAGCAACTAGGAAACCTAATCCCCACACCTCATGTGTGATACTAGTTGCGACTAGAGTCGATTCTCTTTTAACCTAGGTTTTTACTGAAACCATTATAGGTTAACGACTTAAAGACTTCATTGGGATTGTAAAGCCAGACCCAACTATTTTCTCTGTAGTTGTGTGTTATGATCTTGCTTTATTCTATCGTATTGAGTACTATCTTCTCTAAGATTTTCTCGAGAATTAATCTCCGATAGGCAAGATAAAAAGTGGTCACAAATATCTTCGTATCATCGTTTGTGATTCCACAATATCTTGTTTCGCTACCATACGATTAAGATTATTGTGAGGTGATTGATATTACTTGGTTGTTCTTCGGGAATATAAGTCTGGTGTATCAATTGGTTTTTGTTCACCTTGATTTATCAAAATACGGAACAAACCTCATAGGTATTTCTGTGGGAGAAAGATTTATCTATTCAATAGAATTTTCTGTGTGATATATATTTGTTTATCAAGTCTTCGACTTTGGGTCGTAGCAACTCTTAGTTGTGGGTGAGATTAGCTAAGGGAATCAAGTGCGCAGAATCCGGCGTGGTTCTAGAGGCGTAAGGAATGCAACTGTACCTTGATCAGTGTGATATTGGTTAGGGCTCAACTACATTCCATTCCAAAGTTAACTTGGAGTAGGCTAGTGTCTGTAGCGGCTTAATACAGTGTGGTGTTCAAATCGGACTAGGTCCCGAGGTTTTTCCGCATTCATGGTTTCTTCGTTAACAAAATTTCTGGTGTCTGTGTTATTTCTTTTCCGCATTATATTTTCTATATAATTGAAATATCACAGGTTGTGCGTAGTTCAATCAATTTTGTTTATATAAATTGATTGACACTTGAACATTGGTCTTTGGTACCATTCAAGTTGTTTGACATAATAATCAGGCTCGTGGATTTCTATTTGTTTGATTTGCTGATTGCATTGTAAAACAGAGATATAACTCTTGGATATATTTTCATTGATTGAGTCTGACCGTCTAGTAGATTCTTTTCGAATTATATTGGAGTTTTTCCATACAGATTGCCTAAACAAAATATTGGGTGTGGTTGTTAGACCCCACGCTTTTTCAATTGGTATCAGAGCAGGCAAACACGTTTAAGACCTTATAAGTATGTGTTTGTAACGATCTGAGTCTATGGACAGAAGTGATATCTCTATAAACGTACCGCCAGTCTTCGATGGCTCAAATTACTTATGGTGGAAAATTGATATGCCTGCCTTTCTTCAAGCACATGATTTTCAATCATGGGTTCGTGTAGTTAATGGCTATGATCCTCCGGTTGTTACAGAAGGCGATGTAACTGTTCCAAATGATATTGGTGATTATGATGTTGTCGAGATTCTTGCCGCAAAGAAAAATTATAACGGATTAAATGCTATCATCCATGCCATTACCCCAGATCTTCAGCACCATGTAACTACGTGCACTAAGTCTAAAGAAGCCTGGGATATCTTATAACAGTATTCGAAGGAAACTCCTCTAAGAAAAAATCTAGGCTTCAAAACCAAAATTCTGATTGGGAAAACCTTCGTATGGCTGATGAAGATTCATTTGATGAGTTTAATCACAAAGTGTCTGAAATTTTTAATGCATCTTTTACATTGGGTAAGACTATTCCTGAAATGGACATTATGATGAAAATTCTCAGATCGTTGCCAGCTAAATATGATTTTAAGAAACACGTCATCATTGAAGGAAATAACCTTAATACTCTATCCAGAAATACTCTGGTTGGGAAGTTAAAGATCTTTGATCATGAGCATATAACCAAATCTGGAAAGGATATTGCTTTCAAAGAACAAAAGAACACAAAATTACTTGACAAAAGTAAATGTGTTGGCATCTCTGCAGATGATCCCATTGAGACTGATTCGTCAGATGAATATCTTGATAACTCGGTCTCTTTGATCACAAGACAGTTTAGAGATCTTCTTTTAAAGAGAAGTGAACGGTTCGTCAGAGATAATCCTAGATCATCAATTAAACCTCATGCCCGTGTTCCTCCTAAAACAGAAACGTCGATACTGATGATGAGGATATTCCTCAGTGCTTCAAGTGTAAAGGTTTTGGTAATTTTCCAATGAGTGTCCAAATCGTAGAAAATACACTGGGAACAAAATTCTTGTTGCAACTCTTGATGAAATGTCTGATCACTATGATTCAAAATGAAGATGAAAAATCAAGTGTTGTGCTCCTTGCATAAAATATTGATTTTGATAATTGTAGCAATACTCACATCAATCTTGATATTTTTCCTGGAGAAACTTCTTCAACTATTTTGGAGGATAAGATGGATTTTTCTCTGTCTACTGGAAATTCTTTCTCTAATGTTTCAGGTACTACAACATGTCTAGCAGCTTTCTCCGCTATGGTGTCTGAACCATCCTCCACTTTGACATGTCCTTACTGTACTATTAAGGGTCACGAACTCTCTAGTTGTTTCAAGTACAAGCATAAACTAAGATATGTCAACAAACTTCAACGGAGAGTAAATCGATTAACAAACAAGCTCAAACTTGTTCAGAAGTCGTATGAGGTATGTAAACTCAACTCTTCTCCAAAGAAATTAATTTCTAAAGAACTAATTAGACCTCTCCGGAAAAGAACAAGGTCTAAATATTTTGTGAAAAAGGGTATAAAAAATTCCGTACAAGAAGTGTATGGTGAATAGATTATTGTTCACCCCAACACAGCTTAATTGTGTTGAAAGTGCATCTTGTCTCATGTGCCTGACTTCAAAGAGACAAGAGGTTGCACAGTTCAGGCTTTAGGAAAAGATTTTTTTTTCTTTGTTTTTGGTAGCTGTTTTTGGAATTCCGTTGATCTTTTCATATCATAAATTGGTATTGAAAAGAATTTCCGTTTTCATTAAAAAAAAAGGGTTAAAATCGACAATTATACCTTCTTTAGGGTTATGAATTGGTCGTACGTGAATCCTACTCTGTATATAGGTTCCGTAACCCAATATTCCTTTTCCTTCCTTGAAAAAACTCTTTATATCACAAGTTTTCTTGTAGAGCTTGCTTTGTGAATTTCTCTCACAAACCCACATTTATATGGAGACTCCAAGCATTATGACTTCTTATGGAAAAGTAGTTAATTTGATTGTTAAGCCATCAATAATGAAGATAAAAGATAAATCTCCGGTATCCTCTTCCTTGAAAAGAAAAAGGAGGAATGTGAGGAAACCAAGGGTTGTTCCTTCAAATCTTGAAAATTTTAAGGGTTCTTGAAGATTTGAAGAAAACAAGAAAGGAGATGCATCAAATAAAGGCTATTGTTTTTAGGACTCTTGAAATTCAGAAGGCCCTGGTTCGGCATCAATCAAGAAGGTTTGTTGAAATTGACTCCTTTCTTCATGAACCTTATGTTCCAATGGCTCTTGACGACAAGGAGTTCGGGGACGATAAATAATTCTTCAAAGGTCTTAATGTCTAGGAAATTTATTATGAGAATTTATTCTTGTGTTTTAAGAAGGATAACTAGGGTTTGTAATAACAATTATTGTGAGTACACATAACTATTGCCAAACGATTTTCATCTTGCAATATTTTTAAATTTATTTATTAAATTCTAAAGTTGATTTGGAAGACGATTTTGCAATATTAATCTTTATTGGTTTTCTATCTTGAAAATAAATTTATGGGATATGTATGTTTGCGTCCATGAACTATGATTGTCCCATATATGTCAAAAGTTAAGTCTATTACATGTCATTATGAAAATATTGATGAAAATAGAATGCATCTTTGAATATTCCGCAGTATTGATCTTTCCCTGATGCACTTCTATGTGTAAGTACTATGTGGCTCCGTAAGTTCGCTTATGTTGAGCATTTATGATTAAATTAATCATAGGTTCTCTTGTGGTTAATTTAATTGAGTTTTCTGGATACAAATTCATGTTTCATGTAATTTGTTAATGTCCAAAGAAATCCTTATTTTCTTGTAAAAGTAAGGTCGCTCTTGTTGTTCTTTCGGGAATGACATTTTATGGGGGGGAGTTCTTAATTGAACTTGTGCTTAATTGCTAAATATTTGTGGGGAGTGCGACTGTGGAATATTGTAGGAGTTATCGTGTATCTTTATAAACTCATTGATGAATGCACTAAGTTTCGACTATGTGTGAAATCATCGAAATAAAGTTGATATGTTCTCTTTTAGTCATGAAGTATCTCTATGATAATTTCATTATGATCCCGCTAGTTTTCGTACCTTTGCCAATTTATATTGACAAAAAGGGGGAGAATTATTGTGTAGTTCACACTACAAATACATATGGTTTACGGATCATTATGTAAGATGTTAGAGCACTGCTCGGTCAAACTCGCAAGCATTGCTATCTCAACCTTGTTTGTCAATTTTAGTGATCAAAACTATAAGTATTGATTTCTAGTCTACTTATAGCGATGTCTCGGACTAGGATAGATTGTGTAGTTGAGCATTAGACTTCACGGCGTTCATCATTTGAAGACGAAGAACTACTAAGGAGAGCTTGTGGAACTTCATCAACAAAAGGTACGTGGAGACTAAAACTCATCTATCACTTGGAAAGTCTATTTATACTATCTCCTATATTGAGACAAAATTCGTATTGCTATATAGTATTCGATTATACACATTTGAGATTTCGAGCTGAGTTTAACTCGCTTACATATTTCTCGAAATGTGTGTTGGTAAGCTTTCGCTTCAACCAAGTTCATCTTATATTCTTGACGAAAGTCTAAAGATGATCATGTGAAAATCGCCGAGTAACATCTTATATGGTTTGTGTGATACAATCATTTGTTGTAGACTTTGAATGTTTCGTAATGATTATTTCAATAACTAGAAAATTGCTTTGATGATAATAGTTTGTGAAAACAGCTATTGTCTTCCTCTAAGAATGTTTCAATGATTGAAATAGAGTTTAGAACACTTAACCATCATTGGATTATGAATATAGCATGTGTTCTTGCATATATGTGATTGATAGGTGTAGAATACACCGTATTTACTATATAGAGTTTATGCTTTCTTTGCTATTTTTCGTGTGAATTATATACTTTACGTGTGTTTTTGAGTTATTAGGTACTCTGGAGTCGCGCGGAGGAAAAGATGGAGAAATCAACCAATTGGAGTAAAAAGGGCAAAATTGTCATTTCATGGCAATCACTACTGGGAGTTGAGCCAAGGTTAAGGGGCAACTCTCTTTTGGAGGCATGATTAAAGGCAGCCAGCTGTAGTTAAGGGGTTGTCATTCAGGGTACCCCTTATCATTTATCAGAAGGTATAATTATCATTGGGTGTAATTATCCGTCCACCCCCAAATTGAGGAATATCTCTTCTCAATCATTTGCAAACCTAAAATCAAGAAAATTGAGAAAGAACAGCAGTGGCTGCGCTATTCATTCCGGATCGACACTCCGAGAAATTAAGAACAGAAATTGAAGCATCCATGGTGGATTTAGATTCAGACAAAGGAAGAAAGAAGTTTGTTGCTCGAGATTAATTGTGAATCAATGAAGAGAAGAGAATGGATTGGGAGTTCGATTGAAAATGGGTTTTGGGTGATTTTGCGACTAAATGAAGTTGAGGTATCGATCAAGGTTAATTGATGATGCTCTGTTGATTCAGTGGAAGAAGATTAAAGGGTTTTGAGATGATTTGTGTGTTGGCAGAGTTACAGATGAATTCGAGAATTGAAAGAGGGTTTTGTTGTTTTGATGAGATCTGGGGAATTGAGTTGCATGGTTAGAATGAGGCTGCTGTTGGTGTTGGATTCAGACTAAGGAAGTGGAGATGAGTTGAAGGGTACTAGGATCTTTGCTAGTGAATGGAGTTGTTGCAGTACGGGGCATGGCTTGAATTGTTGGTTCATGGCGGTGGTGGAGTTAGATAGCTTTGAGCTGAAAATGAGGATGGTGTTGCACTTGGCGGAATGAAAATGGAGTTGGAGTAATTGCAGGTGGTCCTGGGTGCGATCGAATGTTGTTTGATGAAATGCACGAAATAGATGTTGTTTGTTGGGATTGGTTCGGTGGTGCAGTGAAGAATGTAGATGCAATTCTCTTTGTATAAGATGAAGGCTAGGACAACGGTCATGGAAGAGTGGTGATGAAAAGCTATGGTTGAGATGGTGGTTTTGCGAGTAAGGATGGGTTTGCTTGGTCAGTTCGGGAGTGATTGAAGTGGTTGTTGTTCAAGAATGTTGGTGACTGCGAGATGCCTGATTGGAGTGCAGGGAAAGTTTGAAATGGAATTGCACTGAGAATTTGGTGGTTTGGTGTGGGTTGTCTTTGGTTCTGTTGGGATTCTTAAAGGGGTCGAGTCTCAGTTGCACCGAGCTATGGAGTGAGGTCAGTAATGGGTGATTTTCATGGCTCGGTGGTGAGACCGAAAAAGTCTGCAAGTATAAGCATCACCATTTTGGTGAGATTGTGAGTGGAATGGATGAGCTTGTAGTCTTTGTGATGGTCTTGGTATGGCGAGTTGTTGATGTGAGAATGGGTCGATATGAGCTTGAGCGGGAAAGCATTGGTGGCGAGTGAACTCGGTGATGGAGGAGTGCGGTGTTGTGGTGGTTTGCCCGTGGAAATGGCACACAGATGAGAGGATGTCTCGGTTTTTTCTTTGGCAAGGCGTTGATGGTTTGAGATAGTGGCGATTCGGTTTTGTGTTGGTTTGTTGTGGATTCTCGAGCTCGAGATATGGCCGGGAGTTGAGGTGGTCTTGAGGTATTGCAGTGAGCTAAAGAGCGGTGGTTGAAATGAATGAGCTGTAGGCATCGGTGGTTAATGCACCGAATTGCGAGGTTATGTGTTTGAAATGAGTTACAGTCACGATGTTGCAGTTGTTAAAGCAAGAACTCGATTGAAGAAAGAATGGGTCGAAGCAGTGAGATATTGCAGATCTTGTTGGTTCAAGAGACTTCATTTGGGTGCCAAGCTACAAATGGGTCTAGATGAGAAGCTTGAATCGGAAGGGCCGGATTTGGAGTTAAGTGGTGTGAGAAGAATTGTGAGTCAAATGGAATGAAGGCTATTGATGTGTAAATGAATGCTAGTGGCCGAGTTGCAAGTGACCGAAAGAAAGCGGGGGTTTGCACTGATATGAGATAGGAGCTGAACTACGAGATGGGTCTATAAATGGAGAGTAAGTTGCATAGCCATTATGGTCAGTGCGGTCAAGGCACGATGGTTGCGGGTGAAGCACAATGATTGTGCTACAATTTGGCCAATGCAACTGGCCCAAGCCAAGTTCACTCAGCTCAGCTGAGTCTGACTTGGGTCTAACTCAGACCTGACTGGTTCTGACTCATGAACCTGACTCGGTTTGACTCGATACGACTGAGTTGACCCGTTGACCCGACCGATCCGACCAGTTTACCGGTGACCGGGCGGACTTTGCCGGTCACCTGAGATGTTTCCCGGCGACCTTCCGGCGATTTCCTAGCCACAATACCATATTTCCGGCGACCACTTTTGGGACATCTTTTCTACATGGGTTTCTCCTTCTTATGGGCTTGGTGGATTTTCATCTAATGGACTTTGAAGACTAGACCTAATTTTAGAAGTTGGAGAAAAGCTATAAAGGGAAGGTCTTCTACAACTTATAATATATCTTATTCTGGGAACTTTGGAGAGCCGTTTTTGGTTACGCAACTAGGGTTTGCTTTTGTTCATCTTCTTCTTTATTTCAACTTATATTTTTGTGATGAACTCCATAGCTATGAGTAGCTAATTTAATATTATTGGTTAAGGATGTAGTCCGATTTCTAAAACTTGTGTTTGCTTTATGTATTAGTTTTCTCTCTTGATTATCGTTCAATTCTCTACTATTTTTATGATCACATGATTGAAGTATTGTGATAGGATTATGATGTTTGATTAGTTAAGTGGCCAATTAATTGAACTTGCATCTTAGTCCATAGCTATTTTAGGGTTTTTCATCAAGCGATAACCTTGAGTATAAGTAGCATGATATGTTTACGGTTTGTAGTGATACACTCTCGTAATCATATGTAGAGTTTGACCATTGTCCGAATTGTTATGCGCAATGCATGACAATTGCATTGATTAGTCTATTTCTGAAACTTAATGCTCCTAGGAATTGAACTTAATTAGCGCAAGGCATTAGGTTATTCTTTAGGTAGAATTCACATATGCAGCTCTAATGTGTGTGTTGATGAACTTAGGAAATTAATAGATTATCTTGCTCTCTCGATTCTCTAGGCTTTTGATAACACAAGAGATTAAATCGTAATTCTAATCATATATGCAAGCACATGTCTAAGATTGAAGATGAATTCCTTGACCAATATCTTTCTCCATTGATTACTTTCTACAATTTACTTTGCTTTTAATTTACTTTTATTGCTTACATAAAATTCAGAAATCCCCCCAATTGGTTACTTTAAGAAATTGATTACGAAATAACTACAATTGCCTCTCTGTGGAAACGAACTCTTTCTTGTCATATACTTTAGGAAAGTGAAATTATTTTTGACGCATACGACAGCGATCAGTGATCCATGACCGGAACTATAGTATGCATACCCGTATGCGTACCTGTTAGTTGTGAAATTCCGGGAGCCTAAGTACACATACCGGTATGCATACTGGCGTAAGGTTTGGGTCCGGGAATTTCTGATGTGTTTGGAGGTATGCGTACCCGTTCGCCTACTGGCGAACCCAAAATCAGTCCGACTACTTAAGTATGCATACCTGTTTGCATACTTGAGTGGTTAAAGTTCTAAGATCGGTTTGTTCATGAACTAATACATTTATATAATAAGGATTGCATTCTATGCAAATCGTGGCTATAATGTTCATGAATTTATTCAAGTGAATCAAACCGATTTTGCTTCAATTGTGTTCTTGTATACTTCGATGAGAATATAGCAATTGAACAACTCTATAATTAGTTTCATTTGAGTCAATTGAACTAGTTTTGGTTAAGATGAATAAGGTTGGTATGAGAGTGTTCATATAGCTAACTTCGGTTAACTACTTGTTGAGCCAACCTAGTGTACACGTTTAGGTCGATTTACTCAAACCTAAATGAAGGTACATTTCATTTGTGTATAACAAGCTAATTTCGATCTAACGGTTGAAAGATATTAGCTTGAGTCTAATCAAAATTTCATCTAACGGTGAATATTGAATGCTTTGTTACCAAGGTAACTTAGATTGCAAACCCTGATTTGAAAACTATCTAAGGGAGAACTCTAGCAACTGGGAAACCTAATACCCACACCTTCTATGTGATACTAGTTGCGACTAGAGTCGATTCTCCCTTAACCTTAGGTTTTTCACGAAACCATGTAGGTTAACGACTTGAAGACTTCATTGGGATTGTGAAGCCAGACCCAACTATTTTCTCTGTAATTGCGTGTTCTGATCTTACTTCTACTATCGTGATTGAGTATTATATTTTCTAAGATTTGCTTGAGATTTATCTCCGATAGGTAAGATTAAAAGTAGTCATAAACATCTTCGTCTCATCGTTTGTGATTCCACAATATCTTGTTTCGCTTCCATACGATTAAGATTATTGTGAGGTGATTGATAATACTAGGCTGTTCTTCGGGAATATAAGTTAAGTTTATGAATTAGTTCATGTGCACCTTGATTTATCAAAAGACGGGAAAAAACTCATAGGTATTTCTGTGGGAGACAGATTTATCTATCCCAATAAACTTTTATGTGTGAGAAAGATTTGTTTATCAAGTCTTCGACTTTGGGTCGTAGCAACTCTTGGTTGTGGGTGAGATCAGCTAAGGGAATCAAGTGCGTATAATCCTGCTGGGGTTAAGAGACGTAAGGACCACAACTGTACCTTGATCAGTGTGAGATTTTTTAGGGCTCAACTACATTCCGGTCAAGTTCATTGGTAGTAGGCTAGTGTACTTAGCGGCTTAATACGGTGTGGTGTTCAAAGTGGACTAGGTCCCGAGGTTTTTTCGCATTTGCGGTTTCCTCGTTAACAAAATTTCAGTGTACGTGTTATTTCTTTTCCGCATTATATTTTGTTATATAATAGAAATATCACAGGGTGTGCGTTAAGTTCAATCAGTTCTTTAATTCGCCTTTTGGTTGCTGATTGAATTGATTGACACTTGGATATTGGTTTGTGATACCGTCCAAGTTATTTCTCTTATTCAATCGGGCTCGCAAATTCCTATTTGTTTGATTGCGATTAAATTGAGAAATTGAGATATAACTCTTTGATATAATTTCTATAGATTGAGTCCGATTTGTCTAGTTGATTCTCTTGAAAGTATATTGAAGTTTGTCTATTGATTTCCGAACGAAATATTGGGTGTGGTTGTTAGACCCCCTCTTTTCAATTGGTATCGAGCGAGGACACTATAAACCTAATAAGTTTGTGTTTGGTGATCCTTAAAGTTTGTCCTTAAATTACTTTGGGAAACTTGTTCTGGGAATCTGTAACACACGCCAGAAGTCCTCAAAGATTGTTCAAAACTTATTATCTACTAGACCTCTGGTCTCCCTAGACAATCTCTCTTCATCTAAGACATTGATTCTTAAATGGAATTCAGCGGGGTTCTTCCTAGTCTTGGTTTAATTAGGAAGAATGGGTTTGCAAGGAGTTCGATTTTAAGAAAGTTGCGAGAAGATAGAAGTAGAATATTGGAATTTCAGCTTCATAATCATCATTTATTAGCTTAAACATGATCATATAATTACCCATATGCTGAAGAGAAATTAACCCTAGTATTCACATATTCTACAAGCTAGATAACACATATATAAGCAGATGTTTACTCTTGCTTAAAGAAAGGATGATTATCTAGTTAGTTCTGATTTAGCTATAACATAAACATGACTGAAACAAGCACACAATCAATATTTGGTTATTTCTGAATTGAGCAAGAGCAGTATAAAAGCATGATACATAATTCAACAAGGTTAAGAAGAAAGAAAACATAAATCATCAAATTATAAAGGGTTCAATGACTTAGTTTCTACTTCTATTTCCTCTTGCTTAATACAATGGTAAATCAGAATTTCTGGTTATATATGAAAGAGGCTAGAAGAGGGCTTAGTCATTCCTTAAGTTGTTGTGTATCATCCAACATGTCCATCATTAGTTGGATGACAGCTCATCAGGTGAGTCATGCTTAGTCAACATGACACCTAAGATGTCCTTAAGCTAATCTTAATTTCTTGATTTAACTCTAATCTTTACTTAATCTTGCACATACTTGATCCAGCTTAGATTAGAACTAATCATAGATTAACTTAAGTTCTTCTAAGAAAAATCGCTCGAGAAAACGAAGTCAAAGCTCAAAGGTATGGAATCTCACTAGATTGCTTCTTAATCTTTTTGAGGAATACTATCATGATGGATCTATCGACAAATATCTATTTAAATCTTTTGAAGGGCTTTTCAAATTCTTAGAAAAACTCAATTTGATTGAGAAAAGAATTGTTTCGATAAAAGTTCTCAGTATTCTGTCAAATCATGTAAGCATGATGTACGAACTAAACATGCTATCAACCATATGAATCAATAATCGTGATTCTTGTTGGTTTGGTGCGGAGTTCTAAATGTTAGAAAATATTTCTTCCTAATCATAAGAAAAAGTAGTTAAATAACTCTATTAACCTTGATTATCATCATTATTATGATTATATCATCGATACTCATTCACAAATATCAACCGTAAACCGTGTATGAGGTTGACTCTGCACATCTTGCCTCTTGGTAACAAGATTGGCTCCACTCGATTGTATATAACTTGAGATGGGTCCAAGAATTGGTGTGATTTGTTTTGAACTTGGGTTATTTTTTTTGTGTTTTGAGAAAAAACTCCTTGACTGATTTTTTGTTTTTCAGTATGTTCATCCGAGGATAAAAGTATGTAGTTTTTCTACTATATTTTTCGCACTATGATGTGTCCTCACAGGTTGCGATCCCTGGTACTGAACACTTAAGAAATCCTACATTCCTTTTTATGGGTCGCGGTTCAAGAACGGGTCCATGCCCATCTTTGGGTCTATAAAAGTAGTGGTACGCGTACCCTTCTTCTACCTCCCTTCTTGTCCGCGTACATGAACTTTTCTAGGGTTCGTGTATTTTCTCCATTAAATCACCTTTGGAGATAAAAAAGTGAAAGGGTTTTCAAGGGACATATCAAGTAAGTCTTCTCTTCCTCTAATCTCTTTCAATTTCTAGATCTCATGAGGAATTCCAAGGTTTCAAAATAGGTTTCAAAAAACTTGGGTTCTTCATCTTCTTCTAGCATGAACTTACCTATAGATCAAAGTTCTATTAGGATTAGATTTGTCAATGATTCTTGTGGAAAGGTGTTTGAAAGGATTTCATCTAATGGTTTTATTCTAGAAAAGAAATTGGATTTTGTTAGTGGACATAAAGAAGATTTGGTATGTTTTGAAAAGTTTAATCTTGGGAATATCTTTGATGGTCTTGGTGAAGGTTTTGACACTCTTACAAGAATCTTCTATGCTAACATCTATGATGTTAATGATAACAACATGGAATTCAAGACCATGAGAAATAGAGAAAGGATTCTTGTTAATAGAGGGTTGATTTCAAGGATTTCTAAAATTTCCTTAGGGAGTTTTCGCCTTCCAAGACCTAGTCGTGAGACCATCTTATGAAACCATTTCTAATGGTCTTTGTGGTAACAGTGTTGATTGGAATGAAGGAAAATTTCCTATTAACTATCTTAGTCTTGGCTCGATGTCTTTTGGGAAACTTGGTATATCTAATCTTTGTTCCTCCAAGGTTGAGAATTCTCGTTAGAGTCGTGAGTTTGCGGAGTTGGTCTATTTCCTTGAGTTGGGAACTCAAAGTCTCGACATTTGTGGGTTTAACATTTATCAAATGTTTTCGATGACGTCTTCCAACAAGAAGTTAGGCTATCCTTGCTTGATTGAGCGAATTTGTCGCACCTTCTCCATTGCTCTCATTGGCAAATTTATTGGAACTCCCAAGTATATGTGTAAACGCGTCTTAGGCCGGCATAGCCCGGCATACTGGTCGCATGCTTCACGTGCCATGTGCCGTCTTTGTCTTTGTGCCAACGATTTAAACGTCTTTGTGCCGTCTTGTGCTTTACTAGTCAAAAGCTAGGCACATCATGCCCATGGGCACAAAGATTACACGAATAAACGTGTCGTCTTTGTCTTGTTGATGGCACACGTGCTATATAAAAATTTGAATCACTTAATGTATACATTAAGTCGGACATTATCACTAGAATTTAATTAGACAACATATCATTTGAAATTATTTCAAGTAAAATTAACAAGTTTATTCAATAAAAAGATATAGTCCATCAAATATAAAATTGGATTATTGTCATGTAAATTAATGTTCTAGTTAAATATATGTGACGACATTATAACAACGATATTGAAATATATTTTCCAAATATTAAGGTATTATATTTGTTGTTATAAATAAGCCAACATAAAATGTTAAAAACTAGCTAGAATAGTGACTCTTTTGTGAAATATACAAAAAATGTGATGTATTATGCCTTGTTATATGGTGTATTTGTACATGTTATGACGTGCTCTCTTAACGTGCTGGGCTGGGCCACGTGTTTATCCGTGCCGCGTGCTGTCTTTGTGCTCTTCGTGCCCATTAGTCAAACCCAAAGACGTCTCATTTAACTAACGTTACGCATACCATCTTTGGGCTAAGTCACGTCTTTGGTCAATTTGTGCTCAAATTTTAGCGTCTTTGTCTTTGGGATGTGCTCGTCTTTGGCATGCCCAATTTACACCTCTACTCCCAAGCTTGTTCGCCCTTGTACTTTCAAATGTATGAAGGAGAATGCTTGCAAAAGACAAAGATGTGATACTCTTGTTGGCTCGTGTGATTCTTCCTCCATGAAGCTTCTTCACCAAATTCACAAGGGTGTTTGTAAAATTGATGCCAATTGTTATAGCATAGATCGGTTGAACCCACCAAGCGTTGGTATGTCAAGTTTGGTCGTCATATTTTAGTGAATCAAGACTCATTTAAATAGTCGCTTGATTATGTACTAGAGACAACTTCGTATATGTTAGACTAGAAATATTAGGATTATGAGACATACAAGTATTACTCGAAGACTTGAAGAATGTGAAGAAGTAACAAGCTACAACGACGACATCATTCTTCCTCTTGAGGTTAGTAATATTTTGACTTGAAATGTTTCATTCCTAACGTATCTTTAAAGTCGTGTTATATTGAAAACATAACTGCGAATCTTGAATGATTATACTCTAGTAATAAGACATGATCACATGATCATAGTGTTAAGGAATTAGGATACGAATTATAACGCTTATCTTTTGAACTTTGTGTATAAGTGTTTGTGGGTGAAAACCGTTTCTGCTGATTATGGTAATTTCGGGTGTGTGGGTGTAGTAGCAGGAAATCCCACACTACACCCCTTACTCAACTTTGCTTAATTAATCCATTGAAGGATGTAAGATTAAGAATATTTATTGATTGAGTCCATGAAATGTTTACACAGGAAAATAGAGTTACACTTAGAAATTAAAGCACTCTTAAACTTTTCTCTCCTATTAACTTGCTTAACAATTCTAAAGGATCTCTCATTTCTGAGACTCATTTAGCCCTTTATATAGGGTAATACATAGTGGATGACAAACTATGCTATCCTTTATTTTCGGGAATGTCCTGTGGGTGTCGCAAACTCACGTACATTCACTCTCGCGACACTCCTCAACCCTCGCCAGGTGTTTCACGTCTTCTTCATGTTTTACTTGTCGTTATTCATTGCGTCGTTTATTTTAGCTATCTCATGATCGCCTCGCGACATCGTCGTTTATTAATCCCGCGAGCCCTGTGCGTTGCGATATTATGATCCTACATCTTGCCTCTTTTTCCTTGAATATTGCTTGAAGAGCAATCTTGAAGGAAAAATCTGTTGTTGTAGTAATCTTTGGTCTTTGCTGATGATGGAACGAGCAGAAGAATACTGTACTTGAAAAGTACGTACTTGCCTCTATTCTTTTGCGAGGTTCCGAAGCTTCTATATACGAAGTGTCATTTCTTGCCTCATGTATTACAGAGAATAATCAATTTCTGCAATCTCTTCTCGCCTATTAGGAAATATGCCGTATGTTTGGATTCTACTAAAGTTCTTTTCACAGTCTCCTTGGATTTAGTAGTGATGTTTACACGTGTCTATATTTACCTCTTTTAGGTGCATTTAGTGTTATCCCGGTCATAACATTTTTCTCATCTATTTATAGGAGCATCCCCGTGAAGAATTTTCCTTTTCCTTTTCATCTTCTTCATAAATCCGCAAGTGTTCTTCTTCTTCATCGCTCAAGTGTTCTTCTTCTTCATCGTTCTGCAAGTGTTCTTCTTCTTCATCACCTTAGCTATTTTCTTCCAGTTGTTACTCTCATGGCGTCCAGGTTTGTTAATTTTTCCATATATGGCTGATTTTGCGGTTGATTAAATTTGAGATTGGCTTTTCTTGTTGAAATCACACTGGTATGATTAACTTTGTGGTTCTTTTTCTGCCATTGTTGTTTAGCAAGAACCAACCCAGAACTAAATTTATCGTGAAGGACCCTCTTCTTTCTTTGGGCTCGCCATCGAAATCTACTTCACAACAAGAATCCCTCTCGCAACCAAAGCCCACTTCGCGAGCAAAATCTACGGTTACAAAAAGACAGTCTGCGAGTGACAAGGTATTTGATGAGTGCTAAATAGTGCATATTTATACACCTTTTTATTGGCATTTTACTCATCTTTTGTGCTCAAGAATCAGATATTATCCCATATTCTGTATTTTCCTTGTTTTCAAGAATAAATATTTGTATTAATTAATTTTGTGTTTTTAGGTAATAAATAAAGCTCGGAGAATCGAGGAGCCAAAGGAGCGAGGAATGGAGTCGAGCATCTATGGAGCTAAAGCCAAAGCCGCGCGAATCGGCTTGCAACCCAACAAGGAAGACATGGGCTAGAGCTACCCACGACCCGGGATCCGAGCCCGCTCACTCGAGCCGTCAAGATCTCGCTGGCTACATCCAACGGTCGCTCCATCGCTTACATCTATATCTCGATGATCCTGCAACACGAGATCACTCCAAAAAACCGGCTACCAACCTCGACCGTTCGAGATCTCTCCCGCAAGATCCTACGCTCGGTGCGGCGTTCCCATCGATCTTCGATGTACCCGCCAACACCATAGCCCCTATATAAGCCCCTAAGCCTAACCCTAAACTCATTTCTCTTCTCCTCTCCCGTCACTTTCCCGTAACAACTCTCTGCAGAGCCGCTCCACCTCCATCTCCTCCACCATCTCGTCTCGACACCACCTCCGTCCTTCACCCGACCAAAGAACCCTCACCACCACCATCTCCCGACACACAACCACACCACCGCTACCTCGCTCTACTTCCCTAACACTAGTTTTTCTTTCTTAGCCTCTATCAACCCTAGAAGCTAATTTAGAAAAAGCTAGAGCTAGGGTTAGCCACAACCGACGCATGGAGTTCTCTGAGCATGATTAGACAAGAGGGAAGCTCGATTCAGAGCCGAATAGAGTATGGGTTCGATTATTTTTCATTTAATTTTTATTTTTAATTGATTTAGGGTTTGCTGTTTTAGGGATTGCTTGGTATGTATAAATAGAAGCAGGGGATGATGATTTTAGACACGCCTGGATTAGCCAGAGTGTCACTTAGATTTAATTTGTGTTTTATTTTCGTAATGTTTTAATTTCAATTTCCGTGGTGTGTTGAAACCCCTGCTCATATGCTAAGATTGTTTATTGTCATGTATTGTTCTTGTAAGCTTCATGGTTTGATTGGATAAGCTAGTTGAGTATATGACCCCGTGATGGAGTGTCTTGTAAGAAGACACTCCATACTAGGGGGAGTGTATAAGATTAGGCAAAACATTAACATGGTGTTCTTCCCTGAATGAACCAAGAATAGAACTTGATTAGGAAATGCCTTAGCATAGGTTCAGGTGGACCCTTGTTCTTCATGATAAAGCATATTTAGCTTAAGCTTTAATCTTCTTTGTGTATAACATGATAAGATTAGTAGGTAATTGAAGAAGCTAATGACTTCGTGATGAGTCTGACCGTAAGAAGACAGCTCATACTAGGGGGAGTTAGTGGATTTAGTTAGTAAAAATCTACTTTAGACCTTCAAATGAAGGACACAAGAATAGAGTTAAGCCACATTGCTCGAGCATGAGGTCGAGTGGTGGAATCAACCACCCTTGTGCTTCACAATTACCTCGCTTGCCTTAGTTTAGGTTCACATCTTCACTTCAGCCGTTTCAAGGCACAAAATATCTTTGTTATACTCTGTTACCACTTGAAGTCAGTTGAAGCAGCCTTAGATCAATGTCAGAGCACCACAAGTCTCTGTGGTTCGACCCGTACTTGCCGCGTCTCCGATAGACGCCGTGCACTTGCGGTATAACCGTAGGCTCAAATATAAACATCTTTAGAGGCCTACCAAGTTTTTGGCGCCGCTGCCGGGGACTTGGCGCGTGCCCTGTTGTTCAATTGCTTGCTTTACTGAGTTTCACCCCTGTACATATTCGCCTGCATTATTGTTTAACCTTTAGTAGTGTAACTCATAGTCATCTGTAACTTGTAACTTGTTGTTAACCTTGCATCATCTTGTAGCTTAATATATCTCACAAGACATCTTGTTGTTAACTCGATTGATCTTTGCATCATTTTTCTTTAGTGTCTAAAAAAAAAAAAAAAAAAAAAAAAAAAAAGAGAAACCGAGAGATCTTAGTGCATTGCACTTAATGTATCCACAAGATCTCGGCTTAGTCTGTTACATCCGCCTCGGACCGGCTCATTGTGACTTGATTTACTCATTGCTAAACCCTCAAAGTTAGCCGACTTTGTAGTGGTTCTCGTTAAGTCGGATACTAAACTTCGTGTTGAGTAGCGGGTGCTTGCTATGCTCGGGCAGGTGGGGCCGAGCAAGCCCAAGGAGTGGGAGAAAAAGGTGCAAATCCTCGAGCAACCCCCCGCACTTCGGGTGAGTGGCTCCGCCATGTCTCGTGTGCTGATCTCAGTATTGTTAATGTGCACAAACCCCGCTCCCTTGCTAGCCCTCTGAAAGCCGCAAGTTGAGCTAAACCGCTCTGAGAAACCCTCTCGTCAACCCCTAAAACTAGCTTGTGAAAAAAATCTGAGTTGAAGTCAACTCAGACTGTTGACATCAACTGAGTGAGTTGATGCAACTGACCCTTGTGAGACATCCACTCCCCAGTGTGATCTGCTGAGCTAATTAATTGGAAAATCTTGTATGAATTATAATGCCGGTGGTTCACTTGCTACCGATCCCCCTCCGATATTCTCGATTTGTTGATAACCTTCCGAGCATGTTGTGAGTTTGTGCTAGACCTTGAATCTGTGAGACCATGTTAGCTGAAAGTACTTTTAGTGCCCTGTCACATGTAAGTTTGAGTAAACCCCGAGCTTAAGATTGCTCTACCCCGTTGACTCGACTTCTATTGGCCCATTGGTGCACCCGAGCTTGCTAAGACCATCCGACCTACAAGGCCTGAACCCATTTGCTATCTCGAAGTGTGCAATTACATCTCAATTGAATAGCACTGTATTTTGTGAGTCTTTGGAAGCACCGAATGATTACCCCGTGACTCGAATGCATGCTTGAATGTGGCTCAATTACCCATTGTGTTGTGTCTCGTTAAGCCTCACCGTACATTGCCTTGAGCTCCCTTGCTAGCCCCCGAAGCCGCAAGCTTGAGCTCCCTTGCATACCCCGGCATAACCCCGAGCATGAGCCATTAGAGCTGCTTTTCTATCGTTGCTTCTCGGATCGGCATCAATATTGTGTGTGATTATCCATGTTCATGCTCTTGTGATAACTCGTGCCTAATGCTAAACATGATAATTTGAGCCTTACAAAGCCTCGTGCTTGTATGCAAACCCCGAGTGTTGTGTTGTGTGGTGTTGTGAAACCCCGAGTGAAAACCCCGTGAGTCATCTCACACTTTGTGAAGGTCAGCTTAGGCGTGTCTTGTGTCAATTTTGAGAGTTTGTGTCTCTCTCGAGTTCTCGTCTCCCCGTGCCTTGTGCGAAAACCCTGTTGTGCTCAACACACACCCCGAAGCCGTGAATTGAGTTGCACCTTGGAGAGCCAATTAAGATTGCAACCTTGTACATCCGCATATCTCGCATTATCAACTGAGCATAAACTTGTGAGCTAGCCTGTTAACCCTGATTGCATGTTACACACCTTGAAGCCTGCACTTGTGTGAATTAGCCTATGAATGAGTTTTGATATCTACTGTGATTTGTTGAACATTGTATAACCCTGTGAATGAGTGTGAAGTATGCAAATCACAAGCATCTCAACTGAGCTGTGCATTTTCACAAAACCTGAACTCAACCTGAAGCCAAATATTGGGTTGTGCAATTGAGCCGCTTTCCTTTGAACTCAACTGGCTGAAACAAACCTTTAAACAACTAAGCCCGCATCATCTGAGCAGCTGGGCTCTGACCTCATACTGCACGTTAACTCAGCCCAACTCAATCAACTTCTGGGCCGTGCACAAGCTGGGCTGCTCACAATCCAACCCTGGGCTGCAACAAACTAAGCTTAATAACTGAAGCCCAACTACTGAGCTATACATTTTTCAGCCTAACTGGCCGTGCAACCAAGTCAGGCCAGATCAGCTGGGCTAGAACCAGATTTCACTAAGTCACACCATCTGGGCCGCTTAGGCTAACCCTATTACTGGCTGTGCAGCCAATTGAGCCCACAAAACCTAGACTTTGCAACAAACTGGGCTTCCCATATAAACCAAAGCTTCCCTCAAAAACCAAACTTTCCCAACAAAACCAAATGAATCCCATTGAAACCAAATCCCAAACAAACCAAAAGCCCAATAAACCAAATTCCCACATAAACCAAAGCCCATTTTCATGTTCTATGTACATATTTTCTATTGGGTTGACCCGCAACTTTTTAGATTGTTAGTAAAATTTTTTTTTTTTTAGGACTTGTTAAATTTTTCTTTTCTTGAATTGGTTGAGTCTTCATGCGCTTATATTGTGCTAATCCGATATGATCTCCACTGAGAATGTTGGATTTTGCCTTGACTAACGAAGCTCAACCTTGCTCCCGCCGACATACCGGTAATCTCTTCCCTTTTCTCTTATCAACATAGTTCTCATGGTACGTGATCTGTTTAAATTTTTCCTATCTGTGACACATTGAGGACAATGTTTGATTTAGGTTTGGGGGTACATTTGCATTTGCATTTAGAGTTTTTAGTCTTTTTAATCTTTTATTTTCATATAAAAAAAAAAAAAAAAAAAAAAAAAAAAAATTCAAAAACTCTTTTTGTAAAAACCTCCAACTTTAGAGATTTTAGAGTCACTAGCATGCTTTTAGCTATGTTTACATAGAGAGTCCGACCGAAATAACAGAACTTGGAAGTGTTGAAAACGAATCGGGTTCCTTAGTTGATTAGAGCGTTAAAGTTGGATTTAACCATACCTAGGAGGGCTTAATTAGGTGCTGTTTAGATATTCGGTAGTAGAATTGTGATCACCCATAGTGGAGACTACCCAATTTACATCAAGTGAGGCACCAACCTTCAAATTTTTGCAACTTTCTAGAAAAGTTTGTTAGAGTGTGTGTCACCATACGTAAATTCCGGGTAGGAATGGTGAGCTACCCAACTTCGCACCAATTTTCAGCACTACTTTTGATCTCTTGAGTGCTAGTTTTTGTCAATCATGAGGGTGACGTCTAAAGATGAAAACTCCTTCTAAATACCGATTTACAGTTAGCATCTCTCTCTCTCTCAATCAGCAAGACCCATAGAAACACATCATCGTCAGCAACCGGAGCAGAATCAGAATATTGAAAGAAAAGTTGAGATAGTCCAAGGTTTATATGCAACAAAACAAGGAAAAGAAAAATGAGAATTAATGAAGTTTGTGAAAAATTGAGTTTATCGTTTTATTGTAATTTTCCTTATTAAAAAAAAAAAAAAAAAAAAAAAAAAAAAAAAAAAAAAAAAAGTTTAAAAAAAAAATTCAAGTTTTTGTAAAGTTCAGAAGTTCATCATCAACAATTGAAGACCGAAGACCGAAGATTGAAGACGTTTCTATGGTTTCTTATGAGAGAGTGATATTAATTGCCGATCGGGTGAGAAGTGAGTGAGTACTCCCACCCTTACTAATGGTTGATGTTCCCTTCTTAGAGATCATTAGAAAAAGATTCTTTTTGTCCACACTTCAGTGGAGTCTCCAGATTTTATTTCGGAAGGTTATCCTTCTTACCTACAACGTGTGCGGGATTTCTCTCTTTATTCCCGCCTCGCACACATGAGAGACTAAAAAAGCGATCTTTTTGAGTGCAATTATCATAAAACCTTAATGGTGAGGCAGAAGTTGAGACTTATGATCACAATCGAATCCGAATTCTTTCATATGGTATGGTTACTTCTCGCTCAACACTTAAGGATGAGAATGCGTTCTTCGATAGTTCTAACTTCTGTTACTAGCATGCAGAAACTCTATGTCCTCATAGCTCCTTGGAGGCTTGGGACTCTTTTACACTCTGAAGTTGGAGAAGGTTTTGTGGGTACACCTCTTGTAAACCCTCACGAGACTACAACTCGTCCACTAGGGACACCTAGGGGTTTAAAGGCTTAGTGCATACGCTAAATGCATTCGAGAGACTCGCGACAGGGGGTATAGTTAGGATTTCTTGTTTTCTGTTTTACTTGAGGACAAGTAAAATTCAGGTTTGGGGGTATTTGATGAGTGCTAAATAGTGCATATTTATACACCTTTTTATTGGCATTTTACTCATCTTTTGTGCTCAAGAATCAGATATTATCCCATATTCTGTATTTTCCTTGTTTTCAAGAATAAATATTTGTATTAATTAATTTTGTGTTTTTAGGTAATAAATAAAGCTCGGAGAATCTGAGGAGCCAAAGGAGCGAGGAATTGGAGTCGAGCATCTATGGAGCAGAAAGCCAAAGCCCGCGCGAATCAGTTGCAACCCAACAAGGAAGACATGGGCTAGAGCTACCCACGACCCGGATCCGAGCCCGCTCACTCTGAGCCGTCAAGATCTCGCCTGGCTACATCCAACGGTCGCTCCATCGCTTACATCTATCTCGATGATCCTGCAACACGAGATCACTCCAAAACCGGCTACCAACCTCGACCGTTCGAGATCTCTCCCGCAAGATCCTACGCTCGGTGCAGCCGTTCCCATCGATCTTGATGTACCTGCTCAACACCATAGCCCCTATATAAGCCCCTAAGCCTAACCCTAAACTCATTTCTCTTCTCCTCTCCCGTCACTTTCACAGAACAACTCTCTGCAGAGCCGCTCCACCTCCATCTCCTCCACCATCTCGTCTGACACCACCTCCGTCCTTCACCCGACCAGCAACCCTCACCACCACCATCTCCTGACACACAACCACACCACCGCTACCTGCTCTACTTCCCTAACACTAGTTTTTTCTTTCTTAGCCTCTATCAACCCTAGAAGCTAATTTAGAAAAAGCTAGAGCTAGGGTTAGCCACAACCGACGCATGGAGTTCTCTGAGCATGATTAGACAAGAGGGAAGCTCGATTCAGAGCCGAATAGAGTATGGGTTCGATTATTTTTCATTTAATTTTTATTTTTAATTGATTTAGGGTTTGCTGTTTTAGGGATTGCTTGGTATGTATAAATAGAAGCAGGGGATGATGATTTTAGACACGCCTGGATTAGCCAGTGTGTCACTTAGATTTAATTTCTGTTTTATTTCTTGCAATGTTTTAATTTCAATTTCCAGGGTGTGTTGAAACCCCTGCTCATATGCTAAGATTGTTCACTGTCATGTATTGTTCTTGTAAGCTTCATGGTTTGATTGGATAAGCTAGTTGAGTATATGACCCTGTGATGGAGTGTACTGTAAGAAGACACTCCATACTAGGGGGGAGTGTATAAGATTAGGCAAAACATTAACATGGTGTTCTTCCCTGGAATGAACCAAGAATAGAACTTGATTAGGAAATGCCTTAGCATAGGTTCAGGTGGACCCTTGTTCTTCATGATAAAGCATATTTAGCTTAAGCTTTAATCTTGCTGTGTATAACATGATAAGATTAGTAGGTAATTGAAGAAGCTAATGACCCTGTGATGAGCTGTACTGTAAGAAGACAGCTCATACTAGGGGGGAGTTAGTGGATTTAGTTAGTAAAAATCTACTTTAGACCTTCAAATGAAGGACACAAGAATAGAGTTAAGCCACATTGCCTGAGCATGAGGTCAGGTGGTGGAATCAACCACCCTTGTGCTTCACAGTTTACCTCAGTTGCCTTAGTTTAGGTTCACATCTTCACTTCAGCCGTTTCGGCACAAAATATCTTTGTTATACTCTGTTACCACTTGAAGTCAGTTGAAGCAGCCTTAGATCAATGTCAGAGCACCACAAGTCTCTGTGGTTCGACCCGTACTTGCCGCGTCTCCGATAGACGCCGTGCACTTGCGGTATAACCGTAGGCTCAAATATAAACATCTTTAGAGGCCTACCAGTATTTAAGAGACATTTGTTTTTATTAACAATGCGTTGTTGCCTCTGTTTCTTATTTAATTTGTCATTCGCAGGATGATAAAACTACTGGTCGTACTCCCAAAAGGCTTCGCTACTCTAAACCTGTTACTCCTGACGTTCCATTTCCTTCATTCACGCCTTCGTCTCCTGCTGCGAAATCCTCGCAAGATAATTTTGTGCCTCTTTCTTCTGGTAACATTACCGGCGACAATATTTCTATACCTCAACTCCTCATAGACCAAGTTCCTTATAACTGTCCTACTAAAAACGATCTTGTACCTCCTCCTATTATCAGTGTCCCTGCTATTTCTCCAATCACCTCTCTCCCTGAAACCTCCTCTTCTCATGAGGTTCCTTTGACAAAGGACGACTCGTCTTCTTTGTTTGAACAAATTCCTCTAACTGCAGAAAATTTGGAGGGGATAGATGTGGCCTTTAAGGTTCTTTCCGATCTCGTGAATGATGCCAAAAGACTTCTGCTCGATCCTATCAAATCCAATGTCCTGCGAGATTTTAAGTAAGCACCTTGGTCCCGATAGGGTCTCGCAAGCATCTTTAGTTCAAGAGATTAATAAGTCGAAGGATGATCTCCAAGTTATGGTATGTGAAGTGCAATAATCTCCACCTTGAAAATCAAAATTTCTCAATATTTCACTAGATCGTGATAATCTTCGCAAGAAGAATGAAGAATTAAAAGGTATGCTCTCGCCACTTTTTTTTTTTTTTTTTTTTTTTTTTTTTTTTTTTTTACAACTCAAACCCTTGCTTGTCCTCCAAGTATTAAACCGTAAACGAATAATGGAGATATATCGACTGGAGTCTATCTTTGAAGAGGTTCGAGGTGAAAGAGATGCTTGGATGGAGCAATATAATCTCTTAGATAATCTTCATACCTATGCAACTGATCAAATAAATAACTTGTCTAAAGAGAATTTTGACTTATCGCAAAAGCAAGTCTCATTAAGTAATGACTTATCTCGCCTCTCTTATTCTTTGACTAAAACTAATTTGGAGTTGGAAACTTTATCGTAGATGAGAATCGAACTCTTTCTCAAGAGAAACGTTCTCTGAATAAGATGGCGAGCTACTCGCAGAAAGATAATGCTTGTCAAAAGTTATGTGAAGAACAAGAACAAGCTAAACATACTTTGAAAAACCAACTCGAAGAGATTCTTCACGAGAGAGATAAACTTATTCAAGGTAGAATAACTTTGAGTGTAAAAGCGAAGCAATTCCAAGAACAATGTGCCAAATTAGAAAAATCCAATTCTACTCTTGCGACCGAAAAATTCCATACTTGTTTCCAATGAAAAGAATTTGCGATCTCGATTGAAAGGCTTAGTTGGAGATTCATTTGATGAAGTCATGGACTGTTTGGGGAATAACTTGTGACTTTAATTCAACATCTTACTTCTCAAAAGGAAGGTAGTCAAATTATTTGACTATCTTAATTTATTTATTTATTCCATGAGTGCATTATTACCCTAAAAATGCCAATAATGTTCGATAAGAATTTTCTCTGATCTTGTGTATTTGTTATGCAGACTCTGAGAGAAATCTTCGCTCCACTATCTCCACCTCGTGTCCCGATTATTCTAAAATTCGCAAGGAAAACGGGCTACTCGCCGCGTCTCTTGCTCGTTCTCATGACCGTGCGGAGAGCGAAGGTTTGATTATATGTCTTATTGTAAGGACATTGATAGTAAGAATCGTCAAAAGGCATCGCTTCGCCAATTCCCTCTTAAAGCGGAAGTTCTTGTGAATGATATTTTTGCTGTCGAAGTCTCTTGATCCTATTCATGTCGATCCTTTGGAAGTAAGTGATGATGAAGTTCCTAATTCTCCAGATAGTGATTATGAATATGAAAGCAGCGAAGATCTCCCTGATAAGGAAGTTGTCGATGAAGATCCAAATAAAAAGATTTCTGATGAAAATCCAGTAACTGGCGAGAACGAAGGTGATGAAAACATTTCGATGAAAATCCACCAATGAAGGAGGCGAAGCTAATAAAGGCGCAGAAAAAAATCTCAACCATCCTCTCGTATTTGATAATGCCGATGTAGAGAGTTAAATTCTCTTTGTAACTTGCGAGAATTCCTTTTTGTGTGAATGTTTTAACTCTTTGATTGAATAATTCCCATATTTCTTTCTTCCTTTCTTAGTTAAGACCTCCTTGCGAGCATGTTCGCTCATTGAATCTTTTATTAAGTAAGCCCATCCCAATTAGGGACTTGATTTTAATTCTTCTCATTGCGACAAAGTCGCAGGCCGCCTTTACATTTTCATGCAGAGGCCCTTTGACCTTGCCTTATCGTTTTGGTAGTCTTTATTTTATCTCTTCTTGGGGCGACAAGGTCGCAGGCCGCCTTTACATTTTCATGCAATGGCCCATTGACCTTGCCTTATCATTTTTGTGTGGTCTTCCAAGTTAGACCTCCCTAATTAGAGGTCTTCCCCTGCCACCTTTCATCGCGACAAAATCGCAGGACGTCTTTACACTTGCATGTAAAGACCCATTGATCTTGTCTTATCATTTTCCAAGTATTTTTGCCTCTGCAGGATGTTTTTGTTGCGACAATATGACAGGCCTAGATATCTTTGCGAGTATAAAGCCCCATGACATTGCCGTCTTGCGACGAAATCGCAGGACGTCCGTACACTTTCGTGTAAAGACCCATTGATCTCGCCTTACCCTCGCGTTAGTATTATTGCCTCTGCAGGATCATTGCACAAATATGACGAGCCTAAATTCTCTTGCGAAAACATAGCCTTATGACATTTGCGTCTGTTTTGACACTTCCCCTAATGGAAAGCGTCGCCCTTATCATCTCCCCGGTTGCCCCTTCAAGGAGGCGAAACATCGGCCATACAAGACTAGCTCCTCCCATCCGGTCTTAACTACAACAAGATTGTTTTCGCAGCCTCTTATCCCTTATACCTATAGGGTTTATGGTTACGAGGCTGCACCCTAAGTGGAGTTTTCTTCGGGCGAGTGCAACGCATGCCAAGACTTGCCAAGAATGGCCGGGGTAGGTTCATCCATCCAGGGCACTCGGGCTCAACCGTGTACCTCGGCGCCTTGAGCATACTGCGACTCCTTGGAAGAGACCCGGTCGCCCAACCAGGGTATAACCTACATATATAGTTGGGAATCCAAGGTGCCTCTCCCGGATAGGCTTTCATGGGCCCCAAATTTTCATGACGGGGCCGGGAGCGGTGTAACCTTCCCCCGAGCCATGTCGAGAGATACCCCTTATATGACGCACTTTAGGTCTTACATTTGCCTCTTACGAAATGTTATTCGCGAACTAGGGTGTACGCCATAAAGGTTCGTCCCATTCATTCATTTTTTTTTTTTTTTTTATTCAATCATTCTTCATCGTTTGCTATTTTGCTTGCGAGATATTCGCCGGTTCATTCATTTAATCATTCATTACGACTTCTTGTTATTCTTGCCGCGAGATCTTCGCGGTATTTCTCTGCATTTTATTGAATGTCGCAAATATTTTGCGTAGAAGTACTTCATCTTGGTTCATTTTTCCTTTCCCATTTTTACGGGTAATACTTCTTTAGACATAATCTATTCCATGGTCTATCCAATTTCTGTCCCACATCTTTTCCTTCGGGATCCACCAATCTATATGCCCCTGTACCAACTACCTCTTTGATGATATAAGGTCCATCCCATTTTCTCGCCAACTTGCCTCCACTTTCACGTTGGTATATTGGGGTTTCTCGCAACACCAAGTCTCCCGGTTGGAATTCACGTATTTTTAAACGCTTGTTATATTCTCTAGCCAGTCTACGCTGATAATTCTCCATGTGTCGCAATGCCTTTTCTTGTTTTTCTTCCAATTCATCCAGCTTGATTAGAATGTTG
Organism: Papaver armeniacum; assembly: GCA_023531295.1. Taxonomy (NCBI): domain Eukaryota; kingdom Viridiplantae; phylum Streptophyta; class Magnoliopsida; order Ranunculales; family Papaveraceae; genus Papaver; species Papaver armeniacum. Next base: position 128,784 of record JAJJWW010013903.1, read on the forward strand.
CATGCGCTAAGATTTTTATCCCAGACCTCTTTTTTGGTTGTCGGAATCACAACCTCTGTTGGGAGTACTGCTTCAACCCCGTAAGTTAAGCAAAAAGGGGACATTTCGTGGCTTCTCTTCTAGTTGTATTATAAGCCCATACTGCATTGGGTACTTGTTCGCACCATCCCCTATTGTGTCCTTCCAACTTTTTCTTCAATATATCGGCAATTGTTTTGTTTGTTGCCTCCGCTTGGCCATTAGCTTGTGGATATAATGAAGTTGATTTTCCACATCTTATCTCGAAATGCATTTAGCAAAGAACTCTATATTTTGCCCTTCAAACTGCTTCCCATTATCGGATACCAATTGTGCGGGGATCCCAAATGCGCATATAATATTTTCAAATATGAAAGTAAAAACATCCTTATCGCGAATGTGTTGGACCGCTTTCACCTACGCCCATTTTGTGAAATAGTCCGTTGCGACAATTAAGTACCTTCTTTGTCCTTGTTCCGGTAAAAATGGTCCCACAATATCTAAACCCCATTTTCCAAAAGGCCACACACTTTTGAAGAATTTAACTGTGCTCAGTGCATGTATCTTCTTCCCATGTCTTTGACAATCTTCGCAGCGTCTTGATATTGTCTTCGCGTCCTCATGCATATATGGCCAATAGTATCCTTGCGTCTTTGCCTTATATGCCAAAGATCTCCCGCCGCTATGATTTCCGGCATCCCCACTATGCAGCATCTTCAATATGGTTTCTCCTTCTTTCCTTGTCAGACATCGAAGCGAAGGTCCATCAAAAGAACGCCGATAAAGCACGCCATCTCGTAATTCATAATTTGTTGCTCGGCTCTTTAACTTGTGTGCTTCCAATCTATTTCTTGGTACCTCGCCTTTCATTAAGTATGCGTGAAGTTCTACTCTCCAGTCTTCCTCGCGACATTGCATTTCATCTACCACCATCATTATATCTGCTTCTTGTCCCTCCTCTTTATTAATTGATGGCGCCGAAAGCGTCTCGTATTTTGATATTCCTCGCAGGTTGGAGTGTCATCATACTTGATATAAAGGCAAAAGCGTCTGCGAGTCTATTATCTCTCCTTGATATGTTCCTCCATTTTATTTTCGGTATTCGTGTTGACAACACTTCTACAAGCTTCCTGTATTTCGTAGGGATGGATCATTTGTAGCATACTTCTCTGTTATCTGACAAATTGCCAATTGTGAGTCACTGGTAATCCTCACATTCTCCAGTTTCATTTCTATTGCAAATCGTAGAGCATGTATTATAGCTTCGTACTCCGTTTCATTATTGGTAGACTCAAATTCCAATCTAAAAGCAAAAGCTAACTTATTGCCGTCTGGCGAAATCACAACAATTCCCACTCCTTTACCTTCGCCATTTGATGATCCATCCACTAATATTTCCCATCGGTCCGGTTCAGTTAACAAATCTTTTGGATCTCCATGCTCTTCTTCTACATCCATCATTTCATCCACTGCTTCATCTTCCTCCAAAGGAAATTTGCCAGAAAGTCTGCGACAACTTTGTGACTTGGTTGAAGATAATATTTCATATTTGAGTTTGCAATGGCTTATTTGAGCATTCCATCTTTCGACTCTTCCTGATCTTTTTGAATTTTTCATTACTGACTCGATTGGTACCTTTGTTACCACCTAACAAGATGCGCCGAAAATATATGCGAAGTTTAAACGACGCATAGACTCAACGCCGGATTAGTTTTTCAATCTTGAATAATTTCTTTCTGCGGCATTAAAAGTCTTGCTTGATATAATAGATTAGTTTTTCTACTCCTGGCTGCTTACTCGGGGCAGAGAATCGCACTTAAGGCATGCGAAGTTGTCGCGAGGTATATTAATAATTCCTCTCCCGGTTCTCGCTTTTCCGCATAATGGATATGTCCATTAAGTGCTCTTTGATCCCTTGTAAAGCCTTTTCACATTGGTCAGTCCACTTAAATTTCGATCCTTTTTTCAAAACGCTTGAAAAAATGTTTACACTTATCGATGACCGCGAGATGAACCTTCCTAATGATGCTAATAACCCATTCAAACTTTTGAACATCCTTCTTGTCGCGGTGTTGGCATATCGCGAATTCACTTTTACTTTTTCCGGTCAACATGTATTCCTTCCTTTGATACAATGTAACCCAAGAACTTCCCCGACGCAACTCCGAAGGTACACTTTTCTGGATTTACTTTGATGTTAAAACGCCTCATTTGCTCAAAAATTTCTTTCAAAGTCTCGCACGTGATCTTCTCGCCTTCTTACTTTTTACCAAAGATGTCATCTACATATACCTCTAGTGTTTTATGTATCCATTCGCGAATACCTCTTCTACCATCCTTTGATATGTCGCTCCAAAGATTTCGCAGACCAAACGGCATTTTTAGTATAGCAAAGTATAATCCTCTTGGAGCGAAGAAAGCAAAGATGCTCTTGATCTTCCTCACCTGCAGGAATCTGGTTGTAACCTTTGTACCCGTCCGAGAGATGATACTCTTTCATTCCCTTACCGCCGATTCGACTAGTTGTGGAATATCCTAAGAATGGAAAACTGTCTTTAGGGCATGCTTTATTTAAATCGGTGAAATCAATGCAAATCCTTATTCCCTTGTTCTTCTTCTAACTATAACCATATTCGCTATCCATTCGGGATATTTTGCTTGTCGATAATCCCTGCGTCCAAAGATCTTCTGCAGCTTCTTCTTCTATCCGAGGGTGATATGTCGTTGCTATCTTTCTAATTCTTTGTTTAAATGGCTTCACATTTTTATCAATTTCTAACTTGTGACAGGATATCGACGGATCTATACCTGCATTTCATCCATATCCCACGCGAAGATGTCTTTATAATCTCGCAATGATCGACGCGTTCTTTTTTCTTCCTCTGCTCCCATGTTAGTTCCAATCTTTAGCATCTTGGGTTTTTCCTTAGTTCCAATATTCACTTCTTTGGTTTGTTCTGCCGCGACATAACTGGCCTTCGGTTCTCCCATGGGGGTTGGTCCTTTTGGTTCCTTCGCAAGATCATTTTCTTCTCCCGAGGTCTCGCTAGGTATGCCTTTCCCTTCCTTTGCCCTTATCATGTAAACTCTGAACTCTTCTTCTTTCTTAGCCGCCCTTGCCATCTTTTTGCGGTGTTTTGATATATTCTTTCGCTTGTTTACTTATTCCTCGCAACACTTTACTTCATTTTGAAAATATATCCTTCCTTTAGCAGTATCCCCTTTGATCTCGCCGATTCCAATTGGTGTTGGAAACTTGATACATTGATGAAGTGTCGACGCCACAGCTTTTATTGCATGTACCCATGGTCTTCCTAGTAATAAGTTATACGGTGATGCCATATCTACTACGCTCAATGTCACCTGTGTTTCGATTCTTCCTAATGGAATACGTATTTTTACCTCCCCTCTAACTTTTGTTATGGATTTACCAAAACCTTGAATATTATATGCCGCGAAAGTCATATCTTCGTCTTTATATCCCATCTTTTTGTAAGTGTGATAAAACATGATGTTCACCAGACTCCCTGTATCAATTAAAACTCCATTCACCACCCATGTTTTCACTGTGTTCTCCAATTCCTCTCCTTCCTTATACGCGTTAATTGCGACCACCAATGGAGATGTGTGATCCAGATTTTCTTTGGATATTTCCTCCGCCGTGAATGTTATCTCTTGCTTTTCCCAATCCTTCAAAGGTGATGTTATTTCTCTATCCGTAATCTTCTTTCCTTCAAAATCTCGCTTGTGTATTCTTCCTCTGATATTCTCATGAAATTCGCTAATCATTATGCTTGTATCTGTGCTGTATGCCATATCTTTTTCATCTGATTTAAGATTTTCCTTTCTCATTTTCCTGATTCAAACAACTTTAATTGCAATCTTCTCTCTCTTACCAATGATCAGTCCCTGTTTTTAGCGCATATGTAGTAGCAGGAAATCCCACACTACACCCCTTACTCAACTTTGCTTAATTAATCCATTGAAGGATGTAAGATTAAGAATATTTATTGATTGAGTCCATGAAATGTTTACACAGGAAAATAGAGTTACACTTAGAAATTAAAGCACTCTTAAACTTTCTCTCTCCTATTAACTTGCTTAACAATTCTAAAGGATCTCTCTCATTTACAGACTCATTTAGCCCTTTATATAGGGTAATACATAGTGGATGACAGCTATGCTATCCTTTATTTTCGGGAATGTCCTGCGAAGTGTCGCAAACTCACAGACATTCACTCTCGCGACACTCCTCAACCCTAGCCAGGTTTCACGTCTTCTTCATGTTTTACTTGTCGTTATTCATTGCGTCGTTTATTTTAGCTATCTGCGACTGCCTCGCGACATCGTCGTTTATTAATCCCGCGAGCCCTGTGCGTTGCGATATTATGATCCTACAGTGGGTGAGAAACGAATCTAAACCCTAAACAATGTACTGCATGGGAGTACTTTGGATTCGAGAGATCAATCTGCATAACTCGGCATAAACTAAGAAATGGCCGTTCCGAGCTTGCTTCGGTCATAAAGTGAAGGAGAAGGGTTGGTCTTAGGGAGGGAAGCGAAGAGAGTGTTGAGACCGGGAATCATTGATTACGAAGGTGTGGTTTGTTTTATGACTTGTATCGGAAGTAGAATCGGTTAGCGAGAATGGAAATCTACCGAGGGTAATTTCTAGATCTTTGTATTATTGCCGACCAAAACTTGTTTCTTTGGTGAAAATAGGTGAAGCCTATTTATACAAGTCATATTGAAGCGTACCCTGGTCTCGTAGGAAGTGGAAACGATTGAGTGGTGGAAGAATAGAGTAACGTGTAAGCGTCAGACGTTATGCTTCCATGATGAGGGAAGTGAATCCGTTAGTCATTACGCTTCCATGATGAAGGAAATGAATTGTTTACACCATTACTTTTCACCACCACTAATTCTCCTACTTCATGACACTTTCTTGTAAAGCGACCTGATTGGTCGATGAGAAATAGAATGGGAAGAATGGGCCCAGCCATAACTCATGTGCGTGTGGCGGGAATAGGGCTGGTTCGAGCAAAGATGGGGTGTGGCCACTTGCGAGTGGCGCCGGGCGGGCCTATGGCATGGCCACACCTTCTTTGTTGCTTCTCATATTCCGTGGCTCTTCTTATTCCTTGTTTTCCTATTGTGGGTAGGATTTTGCACCTACTAATCCATGGTGGATTAATTTCCTAGTTCGTCTAGACTTAATTTCGACATGAAAGGTCTAATATATTGCGCAGGGCGCAAAACCTTAATTTTGCAAATTAGTCAGGGTAATATCTGAATCTTGTGAATTATCACAAAATTGATTGAATTCTATGTGTTGACACAGAGTTCTTCAAGTTCATTGCCAGAGAGCAGTATGCTTTATGATTGAATACTTTATACAAGGACCTTATCCTTGATACTTGGAAATTCGTGCTACTCTGCTGCGAGTGAACACAAACTGTCATGCCATATCAATATTAAGGGTTCATCCGGGGAACATAGCACAGAAAACATTCAAAGAAACTTATATTAACTGAGTAATACAGGCAAGGTGCCAAAATTTACAGAATATCTGGGATTGTTGCTACATGCACCATTCTGGGTAAATTTCATGTGAATATATGTTGCTCAATAAATGCGCCCGTGAAGAGGTTGAACACTCATCACTTTTACATGGCTCTGTTTCTTTGCAGAGTGACGGCACATTAAATGCAGGGTTTTACAAATTTAGCCCTGAACTAAAAACCACCATCATTAAGTCCACTGCTTAGCACGTAATAGTGGTATTGTTGTGGGGTAAGCATGAGATGGTGACAGACAAGTGATAAAAGGCCAAGCTAGAGTAAGTAAATATTACCAGGAAAGCGGCTGTCTCATATCCTCAGGATGTTTTTTGCCAGGGCTTCAAGCTGGTAAAACGCATCCGTCCTTTGACTATCTGGTCGTTCCCTTTCCAGTATTCCTTAGGGTTTCGATGAGAAACGTTACCCGGTCAAGGTTGAATCCTTGGCTATCGGGTAAGTCCCGTTGGGTTGTTTGGCATCCGTTTGTTCTTAGGGTTTCCTCAGTATATATGCAGTGAAACTAGATTGTTCCTCTCGATTCGTAATAAAGACTCTTCTTGTTGAATTCATATCTCTTCATCATGTCGAACAGAAGTGAATTATCCTCGAGCCAGCCAAATTCCTCGGCCAAACGCAGGCGCTTCCCTTCCAGAGTATGATTCTAATTACCTCATGATTTTGAAGTGATAATTCTTCTTTTCCTCATAACATCGCTGCCTTTTTTTAAGAGTGAACAAACTCCCGGGTTATGTGACAACTCCCCCGTCTAGATCATCCGAGTCAAGAAGATCATTCCGGTATGCTTTTCACTGATAAATAGATATTTGCTTGCCACCATCAGTAGTTAAGAAAAAGATATTTTCTTTTGTGTAGAGGTACCCGGTTGGAACATGCGTGACCGTGGTTGATGACGACGATCTGGCCACACCTCTTCCTTCAAACTCGAGTACGCCAACTGCTGCAGACCTGAAAATGCTGATTTGGGTATTTACTGCTACGAATATCCCAATACGGGTTTTCCGTTCGATATCCACATGAAGTGTTTATCTTCTAGCTACTGAAGTGTAGGTAGATTCTTAGTGCGGAAGGAGTTCGTGGCTTTGTACACGAAAATATGGAGAAGATACGGTCACATTGCAACCAGGAACGTGGTGCAGCATTGGTCGTCTGCGTTGGTCACCACGGTGAACTGCCTTCTGCCCATGATTGTTGAAATGGAAGGCACATCCATTCGCGACGTCACTGAAGCAACTGTTGAAAAGTGGGAAAACATGGTATCTACCTGTGAATCCCTGGAGTTTAACGTAAGCTGGTTTCGGCACCGTCTTGACATTGTCAAAGTTGATCGAGCTGGTATATTTGCTAACGTTGTTCCTGCTACAAAGGCCATTTTGAAAGAGGAAAAGGCTCGGACTGCTGAATCTCAAAAGGTGGAACAGGCAATCTGGGATTTGAAGAGTAGGACTAAAAGGTACCAAAACATGCTGAAGATGATGCTTTCAAGAAACTACAATTTATTGGATGGTCTTTTCTGAGTTGTTGTTTTGAATATGCAGCCATGAGAATGTCTGATTTTTCTTTTGGGTTCTTAACATTTTTTTTTTTTGAATTGTATTGGGTTTTGGAAAAGCAAATGGAATTTTCATTAATACTTTCTGATTAAATGAAATTTTGATAACTCAAATATGAGGGAAACGGAAAAATGCCTGGCTGGTCGTGTCGTGAAACGGTGAGAGATGGAGTGATGTTCACGCGTAATATACCTTGAGCCATTTCCCATTGATGACCGCTTCCAAATTTGCCTCCATCTTCTTTGACAATCTTGTAGTACCCACTGTTATATGCTTTGGTAACCACATAAGGTCCTTCCCATTTTGGAGAGAATTTCGGTGCAGACATGTCTTGTTGAATGTGCTTAGCAGTATTTAATACTAGATCCTCTGTTTGAAAAAGTCGAGGTTTTACGGCCTTATCATATGCTCTGGAAACCCTATTTTTTGTATACCTGAGCATGTTCTTCCGCCTTAGTCGTTTTGGAGTCCAGAGTATCTAGCTATGCTATTCTGGCACTTGACGCTTCGGCTTCATCCCATTGAACTCCACTTGTTCACCGCAATTCGGATGAGGGAATTTTAATCTCTCACGAGAGAACTGCAGTCGCGCCATAGACAAGTGAATAGGGGGAGACGCATGTGGAGCTTCTAGGTGCCGCTCGATATGTCCATAGTGCTATAGGTAGTTGTTCGTGCCATGTCCGTAGATTATCATGCACTGTTCGACTGAGAATTCGAACTAAAGTCTTGTTGGTACTCTCGGCTTGCCCATTCCCTTGGGGATAGTAAGGAGTAGAGAAGACTTGCTTAATTCCTTATTCTTCGAGTAACTCTTGTACTTGCTTGTTGGCGAAGGGAGTGCCATTATCAGTAATGATGTGCTTAGGCACGCCAAAACGCCAAAACAAAACTCTCAAAGAAAATAATTTCGGAATTAATTTTCCAAAGAAAACACTTACAAAAATAATTTTAAGTAGTTTCGAATCAAATTTCCTAAAGAAAAACTTACAAAAATAAATTCGAGTAGACATAGGACTTGGAGCACGTGCATGGTTTACGCGCATATGACATGGGTTGGGCCATGTAACGTTTGCCCACCCATTACCCCCATGTTTGTCTAACTATCCATAAGAGAATAATTATATAGTAGTCATTGCCTAAGGCTTAGTCCTATGGGCGAGATTTGGCTGCTAGATTAGCCAAAAAGTGTTGCAATGCAATTCTAAAAAAAAAAATGTTGTCTATTTGTTAACACTAGTTCTCTATCCTAGCAATTGCTCGCATGTGAACTAGTAGCGAGATAGTTGCGCTGAATGTTTCAGAGCAATCAAAATCACCTTTTCGCGGAATGGTTCGGCATATCTAGATTTATTTTTTGATCTGGCGGCTGAGATGGTTACGTTGAACCATTCAAAGACAACCTAAATCTACATTTCGCCGAATGATTCAAATACAGCCTTCCTAAATCTACTTTTCATTTGAATAATTCGGCGCATCTAATATGCTAGATTAGAACTACACTTAGGAGGTTGTCCTAGCCGATAGTTCATGAAACAGAATGAACCCTTAGGTCCTAAGATCAAACCACACCAAAATCAAAAGCATTTAATTAAAAACTCATTATGGCTCATCTTTAAGCGAATATAATTTTTTTAGCAACACGTTTACCCTCCATATCTGAATGATGTTCCGTGGGGGTTTATGATCACAGCTTTGCAATAGCAGACAAGTAGACATAGAGTCAGTACACAGATGGATACACTTAGCTTCAATCTCAAGGGAAATTTTTGAACCCAGCTCATCTCCCTGCATCTTATGGGCATGACAGCGACAATCAAGTGATTTCCAAGAGAGTCTATAACAATACCCCACATATAGTTCATCTACGTAAATTTGTATAATTTTATCGACGATAGGGGCATATATAAGCTATATTTTGATCATTCTATAAGCTATATTTTGATCATTTTCTTGCACTTGATATACGTGCTCCGACTACCAAACTAATGTCTCAGAGAAAAAGACTGATCAAGCATTATTTCCTGAAACTCAAACCTAAACTGTAGAGGTGAGGAACAGCTTGATAACCGTGCGTACTGAATTCACCATCTGCCAGCTTTTTTAGGGTGGCAGTTTCTGGATCATAAACAGAGAGAATACTCCGGTTGTACAAAAACAGAATCTTGCGGGTCTTTGAACAGTGACATCCCTGTTCCATTACTTCCATTACTACATTGAAATCTTTTATCCAATTCCAATCACCCAATCTTTCTTATACTCTTTTAATGTTGTCTCGTTAGATCTTTCCCACCTGCAAATATTCATCTTCTTTAATGACCATATATCCACACTGCGACCTGGAAGATAACAATTCACTTCAAACAAGGACTCTAATCCCAAAATTGACCACAATTTGATTGATCAGATGAGATAACACAGAAACATGAATTCTAATACAACAAATATTCATGTATGTATTTACATTTCTCTAACCGAATTTTGCTAAGATAGCTTTGACCAAAACGAGATCATGCTCCAGGTATATAGAGTATGGAAGAAGATCAAAGACATTTGAAAGAGTAAATATGTATCTTACGGTTGTCGTCTTGGTGATTTACTACAGTTGAACGTATTTAGTTTTGAGTAACTTGGGTAGCTGGGTTTCCATGCTTTGCAAGCTTCTTCAGGATACAAGCCATGGCGATTTTTGCACCTAGGGAAGAGTGACCACGAGAAAGACAAACAATACCTCCAAGGAGAAGCAAGCCGTTAGCTATCGTTTTCTTTGAAGGTTTTCTGATGAGTTTTTTCTTTTGGTTTACTTCTTCAATCCCCTGTCTAACAATGCCACCAGTCGAAGTGCCCGCAAGAAGGGAGCGATCGGTTGTCTCAGTTGTTGTCTCTAATTCAGGTGGAACCTAAATGCAAAAAAAAAAGGGTAAACCTAGTCAGAATCCTTTGAATGGTGATTCTGGAACTTCTAGAGGTACTCAGAACACAGATGATGCATAAAACTGACATTTCATGGATAAAGTTGTACCTTTCGCATAAAAGTTACAGCATTCTTGACTGAACTTGATTGAGGGCGCGCGATGGGAGAATATTTTCGCAGAGCAGCATCCATCTTACACACATAACTCCATATGCCTTTAGAAAAAGCAAGTTTTGCCATCTCCACGTTCATCCCAGCATCTTCTTGGTGCACTAATTTGATCTCACATGCATTTCGACCAGGAACTGAAATTATACAATTCGAGTAAGCAGTGAAGTTGTTAAAAATCAAGTCACAACTGATAAAAACCCTTGAAATTAGTAAAAGTGACCACATAAACATTAGGTCAAATATGGGAACTAGTCACTTTAAGCCCACATCTCGACACTATGAATCTTAAGATCCACCAAGATGGTAGGAGCTCGGTCAATTCCAATGGTTCAAGTTTCCAAGTGCAACATTACAAGACCAAAATATTAGCAGTACTCTAGTATTGAAAATGGTACTATATTCATGAAGAACTTTACTGAGACACCTGGGACTTTTGCCATGACATCGTACGCAATGGTACAAAGCTATAGGAAGGAAGGATTTGACTTCAGATTGCTGAACTCAGTATGAGTTATATGAAACAGCTGATAGAGATAGTTAGTGTATGAAAACAATTGCACATGGATCGCCGATCACTTGCCTTTCTTGATTCTCCAGCCTGATCTGAAGACTCCAACACGTACATATTTCTTCTGTCTAGGTACCAAAGCACTTTCACATTCCTGAACATAGCCATCAAAGGAATGTCAAGAACTAAAGGGCAAGACAAAGCGAAAAAAAAACATAAAGAGAGCACAGGAACTCAGCAGGGGTTTTAAAGATTAAGAATAATAGCATCCAGCTTCACAGAATGAAGAGTATTCAAAAGCCCCAAACCATAAAAACTGAGCTCTGAAATTTACATCAGAGAGTCAATACTTCTGAAGAAGAGAAAGAAGATATCTGCAATATATTGCATATCTGTTTGTCTTTCATGCATTTCAAAATAGAACATTCTGAGATTTGATAGTGGGTGTTTGCATTGATGTTTCCTAATAAATCGTAACAAGGTAACATTTAAAGATTGGTAGTACTAACCTTGATAAAACAGTAGAAAGTCTTATCTCTGCCTTCCCACATACGCCAGGCTAAAACATACTCCCTTGGTGTCAACAGTGGAAACTTTTTTATCGTCCTTCCCATTTCTACTCCACTAATATCATCAATCTGCAATTGATCATCCTCCACAATCATCTTGTCCCACTGTTTCCTATACTCATAGTCCATGTAAAAGTCTCTTAACACCTCAGTTGAACAATTCTCAAACACTGTCACACTCAGGTATTTCAAAGGACCGTCCTGCAAACCCAAAATTATAATCAAACGTCAGAAAGAAAGTTCATTCACTGAGTTCAAACAATTTGACCAACCAATAGGCAACAACCATCCAATTAAGAGGGATAGAAGACAGTATCACAGACCTTAGGCTTGCAATTCTTGACACTATAAGTAACACTACTGTTTCTTTTGTCCACAACATTATTCCATTGCACATTCTCCTCGCTCTTTTCATCCAACTCATTTATTAAATTTCGTAAGTCCGCATCAGATACAATTTCTGATATACTGCATTAAAACATAAATAAGTTAATAACAGTTAAATATGTACATAGCATGCCTTATCTCACGACAAAAACTAGGTAGAACATTATAACCAACGCCATACAGAACGGAAACTCTTTCCTCACCTCCCAAATTATTCTCAGTTGATTAAATGCACACATACATAAACATACAAAAAAAAAACATATAAACTTACATACCATCATGTTTTTAGAGACAGTCTACAAATCAAGAACCAATGAAAAACTAAAAGCACCAACCCCGCAATAATTAGAACATTACCAGAGCACAAATAACACATTGCACGGTGCGATTTACCAAACAATAACAAGTGTCCCCAAGTTGAGTTGATCAAGCACTTGGCGGTACGCAGGAGGTCTGCGGTTTAATCCCACTTGCACCAGATTTGCTGGAATTTGTAGGTAGCAAGACTCTTCTTCTAAAGAGGTGTTTAAACTAAACAAAGATAAAACTCCCCAAACAATAAAAACATGTTATGGTCCAGTAACTCAACTATGCTTAATGACAAATAATAAGTGCTATGATCCCAGAATAACTTTAAAACATTTAACTTGCATACAGACACTCAACAATTAACATCAAAGAGTCTCTTAATATTTTCCTTGCCTAGTCATTACAACCACTTCTTTCAACACTACATCACAATTCCCCCAAAACAGAATACTGCTATCTAGACAATAAATAAGACCTCGATCACAATCCTAAAACAAATCAGATGTATACACCTTATAAGCACAACAATCAACTGTTTCAACTCAATTAGACTCCCAAATGTTTGTGAATTTTCATCATCATAGGTTAAATCCATAAATCAATCAAAAATGATACAAACAAAGCAAAGCTTGATTTATTTATTTTACCTGGTTTGTGAATTTGGTTCGAGAGAAGCAGTCCCAGTAGTTCCAGTAGTAGAAATGACTTGAACTGATCTATTATTGTAACGATTATTGATAAAAGCCCTAAGAAATTGGCAAAGTAAGATAAAACCTAGGGCAAGAACTGTAAACCATACTTTATGGGAATTCCCCTTCCAGAAATTTTCATCCAAAACCAGAAATCCACCCAGATAATCAAAAACCTTAGATTCCGCCATTTTTTTAATGTAGACAAGATAAGTTATCCACTCCTCATCCTCACCAAGTCATCTTGTTATACTAGGACATAGTAGCCATCGCCATCTCTCATTTTCAGTCGCACTTTATTTACTTGGGAAGGAAACCTTAATATTAAAAAGTGACTATATTTAGATCCACGAGATACTGTTTGGATGGATTTATTTGGTTGGGCTCGGACAAAATTATAGGCTAGGAATTACTGGTTAATCCAGTTTTAGAAGAACCGTTTAATGTGTAGTCCAGCGCTAAAATAAATTTTTTTTATTTTTTTTTATAAAAGGAAATCTATTAAAAGCTAAGCAAAGGAAATAACATTATTGTTTATATTACATATTTTTGAAAAGAAAGCTTTCTTCCTATCTTTACTCCAAATCCTAGAATCTATCTCCGACAAGCCATGCTTAAGAAAGTGTTTCGCTAAACTATCCGCTATGTAATTACAATCCCTTTTGATATAAAAGAAAGAGGAAGAAGCAAAAGAATTGGTGTCTTCTAAAGCCTTGAGGATAAAAGCTTCACTTCTCCAATTTACAGCAAAATTTTTCCTCTTCATGCTATTGATAACATTGAGATTGTCATTTAGAAAGATTATTTTGTCTACTCCTGCGTCTTTTGCCCATCTAATTGCTTCCCGGCAAGCTCTTGATTCTGCTTCTTCTGAACTTGTGCATCTTCCAGTCCCTCCTGCAAAATTTAGAATAGTTCCATTATGGTCTAACAGGACATCAGCATAAGCAAAGTTCCAATTTGGTTTATTAAAGCAAAGATCAAACATAATATAATGAGGGTTACTACGGAATAACCATCCTTTCCAAATTTACAATTTGGATGAGAGCGATCACAACTAATTTTAGGACTATTCCCTTGTTTATCATAACTAATATTCTTTGGTGTTAATAAAATGTTTTAACTCTGTTTTATTTTTTTCTATCGATCAACTCGGGTTTGGTTTAATGCCATCAAAAGCCACTCTACATCTGTATTTCCAAAGGAACCAAAGAACATAAGCATAAATTTCTTTATTATCCTTATCCTTTAGCCACTGCACACACCAATCTTTAAAGTTTAAAGATTTGCCAGTATAATAGACTGTAGAGAGAGACAAACCCCTCCAAACAGCTTCAGCAAAATAACAGTTTAAAAATAGATGATTAGTAGTTTCACTCACTAGATTGTTACAGAGAACATGCTTTGTGCATCGATTGGTATATGTCTACCTAACTTATCTTTAACAGTAAACAAATACTAAAATAATTTTTCTCGCTGGTCCAAAAATATTTTGTTGGAACAGATTTTTTAAGGGAAAAATATCGTTTGGTCCTTTTTTAGGTGGTCCCATGTCTGTTTATTCCTTTAGGAAAATGCATGTACTGTTTGGTCCATAATTATTTAAAAATATTAAATAGACAAAAGTACACTTTCGTGTTAATTTCTACTTATTTTTTTTGTAGCAGTTCATTCTTCAAAATGAACTCCTATTAATTTCTACTTATCTTTTCGTAAATCACCTAAAACCGTAAATGAACTCCATATAAAAAGCTAAAAAAAGTTCATTCCGTAAATGAACTCCATATAAAAAGCTAAAAAATCAGTTCATTCAAATGAACTCCATATAAAAAGCTAAAAAAAAAAGAGTTCATTAGTAAATGAACTCCATATAAAAACTAAAAAAGCGAGTTCATTCCAAATGAACTCCATATATAAAAAGCTAAAAAAAACAGAGTTCATTCCAGAAATGAACTCCATATCAAAAGCTAAAAAAACAGAGTTCATTCCAGAAATGAAAAAAAAAAAAAAACTCTTCCGTCGTCTTCAACAGCAACAACAAACATCATAGTCTTCAAAACAGCACCAACAATATCATATTCATCATCTTCATCATCTTCAACAACAACATCAAACAAAAGAGAGACGAAAAAGAGAAAAAAAGTACATCTTCTTCAAAAACTAAATCATCATCATCGTCTTTGGCATCAACAACATCATCTTCATCGTATTTATCATCTTCCTCATCTTCAACAGCAGCAGAAAATCAACAAAAAACAAAAAAGAAACGGAAAAACTTCATCATCATTATCTTCTTTATCGTCTTCATCAACATCATCATCAACTACAACATTAGCAGAGAAAAAAGAGCCCAAAAACATCTTCGTTCATCATCATCTTCAACTTCTTCATCATGAGCAGAGAAAAAAAAATGGGGAGAAGAAAATCTGGAAATAAAGAAGAGAGAGAATGTAAATCTGAAAATAAATAAGAGAGAGAAAGTGAATCTGAAAATAAAATATTTTCTTCTCTTTTTTTTGTGTATATATGGACCCAAAATGGTATTTCTGCCACTACAAGATGGAGTTCATTTCTGGAATGACGTCACCCTAGGACCAAATCATTATTTCTAGGACCAAACTATAATATATATTTCCAAAAAGGACCAAACAGACAGTTGACTAGGTCAACTGGACTAGACTCCCTCTAATATATTATTTGTAGGACCTATTGGTATTTCCTACATTTTTTAATCGCTAGTCCAAATACGTGTGGAAGCTATAATGTGTATTTTTCTAAATGCCTTAACAACCATTCTAGTTAAATCTAATTCGGTTTTATCAGTTCGTTCTTCACAAATTGGAGAGCTCTGGCGATGTCGATGGTGATTGACGGAAAAAAATGAGATTCCAACTCTCTCTACAAACTAAATTCGGAGGAGTCGATAATGGTGAATCGTCGTTTTTCTCATTTCAAATTTTGCATTTTTTCATTTCTAATTTTCCACCTCATAATTGAGGAATCATTGGCTAGACGATATAAGTTTATTTAGCCTATTCTCTTAACTGTTATTACTGGTCTTGGAGGTTTGTTCTTTTATCCTTTCCCTCTCTAGTGTTATTTGATTTGGATTATTTTGAATTTGTGATTTTTTTTGATCAAATTGAATGAACCCTAGATTTTTTAGATCCATTTTGAAACGTCTAATATGTACTAGATATCAAAGTGGTAATGGTGGTGACGGCGGTGGTGGTGGTGGAGGTTCTGGATTAGTTGGTATTGGTGATAGAAGGAAGGTTCAACAAGAACAACATAGAGGGGATGTTAATGATGTAGCTAGTAGGTCTCTGTTCTTATCTCAAGTTCTCAACTACCCGGAGGATATCCGATAGATAGACGAAAATGATGTCGTTGATTCTAGGAAAGGTCAGAATGAATGGAGTGATTTTCATGGACTCATTGGGTTATCTGGGTTAGGAGGACTTGGCGGCAAGCAAAAGAGTTTTGCTGATATCTTTTAGGTGACCTGCTTTTATTGTCTTCAATAGTTTTGCTTTTTTAAGTTTTCTGCTTGTGTTATGTATCATAATTTGGATCAGTTTACATGACCAGGCTCAAGATTTGATTTTTATACCATCACTAGACTAGTTTGCCTCTTGCGGGGGATTGAGTGGAATACCGAAGTAAATTGGAAGTATCATCATATAAGGATACAAGTGGATTGCTTTTTAAGCTTTTAATGCGTTCAATAGCCTTGTACTGTTTGTTTAATGTTTCTTGCAGTAGTATTGTATACCTTAGATATTACCAGGCTCAAAATTTTAATTACACGTTGCTTTTTAGGATAAAGGGTTGAATTTGACTTGTACCTTAGACATTCGTGTGTATGTTACTCAGTATAAGTCTCATGTAGTGAATTTGTTATTAGTTTGTTTGGAAAATCACTAGTTAACTCGAAGTACCTGTAATCAGTACATACTCGAAGTATTTCGATCCCAAGTATCTCGTAATACAATTGTTATATTCAAATTTAGCTCTCAATTTTTTTCTTCTGTTGGTTGTGTTTATATGCTTGAATTTTATATATCAAAGGTTCAAAACGTGAAAATGAAATGGGATGCATCCTGAACATTTTGGTAATTAAATCGGTTAAATTAGGCGTTTTTATGTAGGTTTGATATGATGGTTGTCCAACAGTACCAGGGATATCTACTAAGTTTTCAATCGCTACATATCAATATTTACTAGGTTTTCACTCTGTACATGTGAATATGTACTAGGGTTTCACTATGTACATATCAATATGTACTACTGCAAAGGAAACCTGAGACTCGCAAGAGGTAAAACTTGAGGAAGTTGACGTACCATGATACGAATCGTATATATAATAAAGGGGCCAATAGGATATGTACCATCAGTACATATAAATGTATATGCTTTATCTTTACTATCAGTACATATTTGATATGTACATAGGATGTGTACATGTGGATACCATCAGTATTTGATTAGGAGTGCAAATAAATATCTATGCTTTATCCTTAAACAGTAATTTATAATGACAAGAACACATTCTGATGGTGTCCCATTGGTTTATGGAGGTCGAGGGGGCAGCACCCCCTCGTACTCATCTCTGTTTCTCAATAACTTTGAGATTATTATATTTTGTAAATTTTCTCGGTTTGATTGCTGTTGAATCCCTTTAGTATATACTGTTAGCATAATACATTATGTACCTTGTAAAAATATCAATATCCACTGTTGAAATCATACACAACGATGAGTAAATATCAATATGTACCTTGTAAATATATACTGCATATCCTACCAGAATATTTTTTTGTTTATGTAATGATGTCAGACATTTTCTGGTTTGAATTTTTTTTGTTTTTCTTATGGTACATTTAGTTATGTACTGATGTCTGGGATTTAATACTAGTTCTTTGCGCGTCACAATTTTTTTCTAGTGGCTTGTAGGATTTTGTTTGATTCTTTGGGTGGTATGAACCTCTTGAAGTTCTTTAGTGGCAAAGCAACAATGCATAACCTTAAGTCCCTAATGGTTAAGTCTTGACTCTTGATTGCATCTTTGGCGAGTTGACAACAAGAGTTGGATGAAAATAAGACAAGTTATGGTAGCGATTTTGCGATTTGAGGTTAGCAGACTTCGTAGACATCAAGGTTGAGAGAGAAACTGGAGGAATTATCTCATCAAATTGAAAGGGTCCGATACCTACATATCGATATGTATACTATGGTTTAGATCAAGTACATATTGATATGTACTGGGTTTTAACCCTATGTATATCAATATGTACTAAAGTTGGCTAAGTTGTATACTTTTCCGCATAATTTTCTTTTGCGCGCTAGGATTACAATACATGTAAATATGTACTGCCGGTTTTTAAGGTTCATATTCTTTTCTCAGTCTTTTATATTAGTTCATACGATTAGTATGTTGTAGTACTGTAAGACGTATTGAAACACATATGCAATTTTTGCTTTTTCATACCCTTTTGTGCTAGTATATTTCTGAGTTTCAGTTCTGGTTTACAGTACATGCATATATGTACTGCTAGTATTTAAGGCTTCATACATTTGCTTTAATCTTCATAGTGAATAGCATGTTCCAAAACTATAAATATAAACAAACAATATTGAACACTGCAAATAAAAGACTGAATAAAGACATAGTGCATTTTATTAGTGATGGGTATTCGAGCACCAAACTGTTCTTCTTACACAAAAAATTACTACTAGTACATATCAACGTCTACTAGGTATTCACAATAAAATGTATATAAACTAATATCCACTATTAACTAGTTTTCAGTACAGGTGGATATCCGCTCTTGTTTTTCAGTAACATGGATTTCAGACTACATGATACTTTGTTCTCCTTTAGAGACCTCAAGTTTGTTGACGAGAAAGAGCAACATACACTCCTATGATGTATCGTCGAGGCTGGGTAATCGTATACATAAAGAAATTACAATTCATCTTACATCAATAACTAGGATTTCTAAATAACTAAAAGAAGCAAACAAGAAGGAACATGAACAACTTCTTGTAAAATAGCAAACAATAATGTACTTGTAGGATCAAATTCGAGCATAAACTAGGGCTAGGGTTTACTACATGAATGAATCAATTTTTCCCTAATTACATATTGATATGTATTATATGATCATAACTATACATGTTGATATGCACTGGTGGATATGAACTGTCAGAAGTGATCTTTTCAATTTGTACATATCAATATGTACTGTCAAAACAAATTGATATGTACCTTGCACAATTACTCAATCACGAAATGTGTTACTGACATTCCAGATAAATCAAAATCATGCATACAAATCTAACAAGACATAAAATATCAGATACACTACTATCTTAAAAACCAAATTAACAAGCCTATCTTTTTATTAAAACATTCTTCCTTATCTTTTTGTTGTTGGTGAAGGAGTATCAACTTTTCTCGTCCTTTTTGCTTTTGGTGAAGTAGCTGCTGCTGTTTTTCGTTTGGTTTTTGCTGTTGTACATATTGACACAATTAATATGTAAGTATCCACTACATATTGACAGTAAGTAACACTACATATTGACAGGGTAAACGAGGTCTTCACATACTACATATCCATATTGATAGGTTTTCACATGTCAATATGTAGTTTCAATGTGTTAATAGGCTACTTATTGACCACTACATACTGGAAAGTTTTGCACACAAACTGATATGCTACTTATGGACCACTACATACTGATAAGTTTTACACACAAAATACCACAAAATAGTAAGTAACACTACATATTGGCAGGGAGGTTTTCACATACTACATATCCATATTGACAGGTTTTCACATGTCAATATGTAGTTTCAATATGTTAATATAATACTTATTGACCACTACATATTTTTTCTGTAATTGTTATTTTTTTGTAATTACTTCTTTATTCAGCAGTTTTTCTTCTAGGGATTTGTATGCAGTACATATTGACATGTCCTCTGAACAGAAAATAGAAATGAAAAATGAATGACTTGAAACTTAAGAAGCAGAGGAGGATTTGTTTTGAACCATTTACTTGTAATTATTACGATGAGAAGAAACTCCCAATTGAATCTGGTAGAGACTTCAACCGCATCACCAAATAATTCTCATTAACTAAAACAAGTATTAAAAAGTTATGAGCCAAAACACAATAATCCAGTATTAAACAACTATGAGTAACAAGAAAACGAATCATAAAATCAGATCCAAAATGAATCTCCATCAGAACAACTATGTCAATCTAGTACAATTTTTTCTTCTTTTCTTCTCGTTTTCATCTTTTTTTCATTTAGATCTGATTTTTTTTCAGTTGATTTTGTGATGGTTTCAACGGATTTTCGTAATGATTTCATCAAATCTAGGTTTTTCTCGTTGATTTTTCTTTTTTTTGTTGATGATCGATTAAGAAGATCACTGGAATACGATAAGGTAGAAGAAAATGAGAGGAAGTAACAGAGAGAATTTGTTTAATGGAAGAATTGCAGAGAGAGATTGTTTCTTTAATATTCACACATATAATAAGAAGGGTACTCGGGTCTTTTTGCAAAGACCAGAACTTTATTTGGACCTCCTATTAAATGCTTTTTTCTGGATGGACCATAGATTAACCCGAGTCGGGTTAAGTGGACTAAACAGCAAAATTCTCAATTATAAGCCCGGTGCTTTCCCCCAATATATGAGTTCTTTGTAAAGGGCCCATGCAGCTGTTTGGATTTTGTAAAAGTTTAGAGATAAAATGATGAGATAGTGTGAGAATAATCATTTCGATAGTCTCATCTCCTTCTAAGATAATAATCAAATTTGGAAAAGATGTGTTCGAGTGGCTAACTAATATTCAAACAGTCAAATCATTGTTATTGGAAGGCAAATTGTAGTTGCCAACCAAATAAAATAGAGTTACCTAGTGATATTTTTTATGATGAGGGTTAATAGTATGATGGCATGTCAGTTAATGAGACGACATTAGAGTTAGTAGTATCAAAGGTTAAATGATTGTAGGAGTACTTTATGAATATTTTTATCTGAAAAAGCAGATTTAGCTCTTTTAAAGTTAATTTTCTTGTACCCCTTTTTAAATGACTTTAGAGCATACTGAACATACCATGGATTAACATAGTAGTTCCTTTGTCTGTTTGTTGTGGAACGGGAATCAAAGTTCTTTGTATAGAAAGAAGCTTTTCCCAATTCTTTTGACACAAAATGAAGAGCATTTTGCATCCTACGAATTTTGCAATTTCTTTGTAGATGATCTTTACTACCACAATAATAACAATGTTTAATATTATAAGAATTATAATTTGCGTTGTTACCTTTGTGTGGATATTCTTGGTTTGCTCCTTTCCTTTTCTACACTTTTCGAAGTTTTGATCTCTTCCCTTTTTCAAAAACCTTTTTCTTTAGTTCCTGATTTGATTGATCATCAATCGTTTGGTTTGTCATTATTAGTTTCTTCACAACAACACTGAGTATTGTTGACTACAAAGACCTTTGTTTGTGTACTAGAGGATTTGACAAACTTTATCTCTTCGTTATGAACTAAGGTATTGCAACCTTCATAACCCAAGCCACGTGTATCCCCATGACTTCTTCATATTTCCAACAAGGAGGATAAATTATTTGTGCTCTCATTCAATTTTCTCAACATAGAGATTTCTTCTTCTAATGATTTATTTTTATCAAGACCAGAGGTAAGGGTTTCCTCTAAATGCATTACATTTGAAAGAAAAGTATTTTCTTTTTCCTTGAAGCAAACTTGTTGAGAGCTTAATTTTGCCGTAGAATTATTAAGTTCTTCTTCCAAAAGATGAACCCTTTTTAGGCTTTTATCCAAGTTCTTCTCACAAGTTTCTGTACGAAGAAGTTCCAATACTCATCTTTTCTTCGAAGCATAGTACTTGTTGTGAGAAATTTTCTTTTAGAAATTTATGCTCTTCATCGAGATTTTCAAACTTTAAAGTTAAATCTCGTTCTCTTTCAAGTGCTGAAAGAAGTTCATTAGAGCAAATAAGAAATTGTTTGCTCAATTCTTTCAGTTCAGATGTTTTTACACTTGATCTTTCATCAGAAATCTCAAGTATAGAACTCAAAAATATCTCGTTAGAGATATCATCAATTAAGCAACATGAATTTGAAGAACTATCTCCTTTTGAGCACATATCTTGTGATACGTTAACTGAGTCTTTAGACTTTCTTCGCAATCGCTTAGTCTTTCCTTGACCCATGATTTATAGGTTGGATCGCACCAAACACAGATTGTTAGATCTTTTGGTGTTTGCCTGCTCTGACACCAATTGAAAAGATGAGGGTACCCAAATACACCACAATCTTTAATTTATCATCCTATAAGTCCTCTTACCGAAAGTGATTGTCTATGGACAAAGTCGAGACAATACTACAAATCAGTATTCACACTTTGTATGATTGTCTATGGATACAAGATTGAGACAATATGACTACCAAAGTGTGATTACTTGATAATAGGTTCGGACTTAACCAAACTCTATATGATCACTATCAAGTAAAGTGGAGTTAACGTTTGTGTATTTTACTTCTAATTATAATAAATAATTATAATTACAGAAGTAGAAAATTAAAAGACACAACAAGATTTTGTTAATGAGGAAACCGCAAATGCAGAAAAACCCCGGGACCAAGTCCAGAATTGAATACTCTCAGAATTAAGCCGTTATACAAAATCTAAACCAACTTCGTATAATTGAGACCAAGCAACTAGCCCTAGTTCACTTAGTTTCCTCAGTATCCCTGCGCTTCTGACTCCGATGAGTGCACACACTGGAAGAATTCTTTTGGATCGTATTCCAAACAATAAAGGAACAACAAATCTGTTTGGTAACAACTCTATTGATTCTTTAAGATAAGATATCTCAAGTCATACGCAAAGGCTCTTCCGTTTAAGCTAATAAACTCCTTTGCCTGGCTAGATCAATCTATCCAACAACTACCGAAGTAGCAGAGTTTAGATTCACACTCAAACCAAATAGATCTCAAAGAGATATATTGTGAATGTCGATCACACGCAACTAATCAATGGAATAAATCTGATTCTAGTGGGATCCCGGTAGATCAAGGTTTGTGCAACACAAAGATATGAGAAACCAATAAGAAATCTTCTTCGTCTTCAAATCTTCTTTAATCTTCAATTAAAACCTGCACAACACAACTTGAATCTCTTGTGATCAATCACGCACATAACAAAGTCTGTTAACAATAGATTATCACAAGATGTCTTTAGATCTACAAACAGTTCTAAAGATCCCATCGATACTTCGATCTAGTTTGAGTGAATCTTATATCAGAAGAGAAGATTCTCAAGAATAAACAAACTAGGTGCAATCAAAGTTTCAACAACCGTTAGTCAATCAAATCAATCGAAAACTAATAACACTGCAATTATCTAGTTTCCCACCAACGGTACTCGTAGAGCTTCTTGATCCCACAGAAGTCTTTAAACGAGCGCTTGTAAGAGGTTTCGGCTAATTAGGGTACTTTTGTTAGAGCACTGCTCGATCGAACTCGCAAGCGTTGCTATCTCAAGCTTGTTTGTCAAGTTTAGTTGCCAAAACTATAAGTATTGATTTGTAGTCTACTTATAGCTAAGTCTCGGATTAGGATAGAAAGTGTAGTTGAGCTTTAGACTTCACGGCGTTCATCGAATAAAGACGAAGAACTACTGAAGGGAACTTGTCGAACTTCATCAACAAAAGGTATATGGAGACTTGAACTCATCTATCACTCAAAAGTCTATCTACTCTATCTCCTATTTGAGACAAAAGTCGTATTGTTATATACACATTTGATATTTCGAGCTGAGTTTATCTCGCTTATCTATTTCTCGAAATATGTGTTGGAAGCTTTCGCTTTAACCAAGTTCATCTTTTATTCTTGACGCAAGTCAAAAGATGATCATGTGAAAATTGCCTTGTAACATCTTACATGATTTGTGTGATACAATCATTTGGTGTAGACTCAGAATGTTTCGTATTGATCATTCGATCACTTGAAAATTGCTTTGGAGCTAATAGTTGTGTGAGACATCTATTGTCGTCTTCTAAGAATGTTTCAATGATTGAAATGAGAGTATAGAACATGTAACCATGATTGGATATAAACATAGTGTGTGTATTCACATTTGTGTAAAGTCCAAGTCCAGGAACAATGTACGCATACTGGTTGGTGAATGAAAGTCCGAGAACTAAGTATGCGTACACGTACGCGTATTGGCGTAAGTTCAGGTCCCATGAATTTCTCGTGGAGTTTGGAAGTGTACTATGCGTACCCGTTCGCGTACTGGAAAAACCAAACTCAGTCCGGCTACTTAAGTATGCGTACACATTTGCGTGCTTGAGTATGTTATGTTCTAAAATTGGTTTGTTCATGAACTAATACATTTATATATTAAGGAATGCAATCTTTTGCAAACCGTGGCTATAATGTTCATGAAATGATTTGAGTGAATC
>JAJJWW010013904.1:0-97310 GCA_023531295.1 Papaver armeniacum
TTTTGTGTGTTTGTATGTATTTTTTGGAAATAAAGATTGTTGGAAAATTCGGCTCGAAAAGTTGCTCGGAACACCCCCGGAGGACATTTGATATTCGGACTCCCACTTTGGATAAGGGGTAACCCAATTACTAAGGGGCACCCAATTGATATTCGCACCCCCATCCGTTGGATAAGGGGTGACCTTTTTCTCCATTTCAAATCCTGGTTTTGGCGGAAAATTTGGTTTCAAAGAACCGGAAATTAGGGTAGCGATTTTGAAGTTGTTCTAGTGAGATTAAATGGTCGAGATTGTTTGGGTAGTTTCCTTTGGACCTATGAAATTTAGTATAGGCCTTTTGTTCGACCAGGTTTTGGCTGGATAATCCTAGAGAAGCAAACGAGAGCAACACGTACACGTACAGTGCTCCGCTTGGGTTTTGAAGTTTTTTGACGTGCATGATTGTTGGCTCGAGCAACCACCATGAGCGTGTAAGAGATAAATAAAGATAGATTTCATCGGCATACGCGTCTTTGCTACAAAAAATGGAAAGAATATATCCGAGTTTATTATCATTGCTGCCGAGTGAAAGAAGATTTGGAGCGATTATGAGGGGATATTTGGTCATTTATCATATATAGGTCTTTGAGGACTCATAGAACAAGAACGGAGAGTTTGGGAGAGTTTGGGAGGCGTATTTAATCGTAAAATCGAGTTACACAAAATCTTTCTGCTGTTGCCATTGAAGAACACCAAGAACAAAAGACCACAGAGGGCGATCGTTCTTCTACGGTGACAACGACACTTAAGCGTGGGTCGTAATACGGAGGAAATGAGACTTAAAAGAAAAGTAAACAGTTTTATCATTCTTTGTAACAGTATTTGCAACACTTATAATCGTTGCAAACACGATTTTCATCATTTTCTCCATTTCATCATTTGTACACCTCCTTTGAGCAATAAAAATGATTTTGAGCGTGTTTCCAACATGATGAGCTAAACCCATCCTTCGGAGCGACGGAGGAAGCCCTTCTTTTCAAGAATTATATGGTAACATTTACTTTATTAATTTATGCAATATTTTATATGATTAATTGCATTGATGAAAAATGAATTAAATGATTTTTATTAATCAAATGTGTTTTCTCTTGATGATGCATGCTTAGTTTTAGACTCTTGATGCGTTATGCTTGCGACTAACATTTGATATTTTGGAAATCTTTTTTTGGCAATACTTTAGAATCAAATCAATTGTTTAAATTGCATGATATAAATTAATTAAAACCACATAAGTATTAATGAATGGTGAAATCCTAGCTCCATCCTCTCCATAATTTTCACAACATCTTGTATTTTGAGTTTATTATATTTTTGCTTTAAAAGTTAAGTCTAAAATCTGCTTTCACAAGTCTCAACGAACCTTTCACTACAACAACATTATGAATAATCATCAATTTTTGGCGCCGCCGACGAGGACTTGTCTTTAGGCTAGAGTTTTTAGATTATCTTTTAGGTTTTATTTATTTGTTCTTCTTTACGTTTTTGGGTTTTTGTCTTTTCCTTTGATTTTGGGATTTGGAGCGAAAGAAAAATTTGCCAAAGCTTTTGGTGGATACTTAAAGATTTGGAGTTAAAGACAAAGCGAAAGGAGCGAAAAGAAGAAGATTTTTTATATTTTATAAAAAAAGAAAAAAAAGAGAGGCATTTTTATTTATTTTTTTTAGATATTTTTTTTTAGACTTTCCTTTCTTTTGCACTTTTACTTTTTGGACTTGGACATTTGGACATTCGGACATTCCTTTTTTTTTAAACCCTACGGAAGGGTAGTATTAAATATCAAGCTGTTTGCAGAGAAGGACGGTGATTACGATATCACCTCGGCCCCTCGGGTTCGTACATGACATAGGAGTCGTGGCCCGAGTCGACTACAGCAGTTCATCCCCATCCAGTACGGGAGGTAAGTTTGTCGAAACACTCGCGAATCGCTAGCGAGTTCTTGTCTTCCTTCGTGTGAATATATCTTGAGGACTTGAAAACGGCATGTTTTAAATTCCTAGTAAAGGGCAAGGACTGGCCATATAAGATAAGGGTTGGATTTCATCACCGTTCCCTTCTTGCCCGCCTTAGAAAACGATACTTAACGCGAACCTAAGATTTAAAATTTGGAATAGAACGAGACCGATAGGGTAACGAGCTTAGTAGGAAAGTCGCTCGAAAAATATTGGTTACTCTTTAGCATAATTCGAAGTTCATGATGGTTTCTGTGAAGTTGAATGCGTGACTACGCCGCCTTGCAATGCGGTGAGGCCTTGGGTATCAAAGCTCCACTGAGCTTCCCTCGCCTTGATTCAACTTACTTTGACTCGGATTGATCCAGAGGGGTTTGCTTAGATTGTAACGAATTCCCTTTCGAAGGATTAGAAGCTGGTCTAGAAAACAATCTAAGTGGAGCCATCATGCTTTTTGTTTGCTAGATATCATTAGGTTTGTTGTGGTGGAGTCAGCCTTGTTTGTGTTTGCTTAGAACTTCCCTTCCTTTTAGGATTTTTCTTTTTTGTCTTTTGTTTTTCTAGTGTATGCCCGAGGTCATTAAAGAACGTGCTTGGAAAAGAAACACTCTAGGTCGTTTGATTAGTGACAAACCTAGTAGTTCTTCTTGTGAAGGCGGGGAACTCGAAGACTCTTCTTTTGAGAGCCCCGTTTTTGGAAACTTGGTTTGAGAATCTGTCTCTTAGTGAGGAAAGTACCCCTAGTACTTCGGTTATGCCAACGATGGCAACTTTGAAAGATTACATGTTCCCATCGGGACCAACCGAGCTTCATGCATTAAATTTCCAGCCAATATGGCTAACTTCGAGATAAAAGCTAGTATTCTTCAGATGATCCCTATATTCTTAGGAAAAGATGATGAGAACCCTTATTTTCATATTAGGGACTTTGAGGAAATTTGTGGACGCAGTTAGAATAAAAGACCTTCTCGATGAAGTTAAAACTTAAGATGTTCCCATTTTTCTTAAAGATAAAGCCAAGACTGGCTAAACAACCTACCATCTGGATCCATTGAAATATGGCAGGAACTTATTGCTGCTTTCTATATGAAATTCTACCCTAAGCATAAACGCATTTGTTAGGCGAGAAAATTAGTGCTAGTGTGCAACAAGAGGGAGAGTCACTTTATAGGTTTTTAGAGAGATTCAATGATCTCCTATCTCAGTGTCCTCACCATGGATTTGATAATATGAAACTTGTAGGGATAACTTATGATGGTTTAGACTATTCGACCAAAGCCATGGTCGAGTCTATGTGTGCTGGTGAGTTTACTAATAAAACTGCTGAGGATGCCTTCACCTTCTTAGGAGTTGTTCTTTGAGAAATCCCAACAAGTGGGAGTCTTGTGTTGAACCCCCTAAAAGACTCTTGATCAATAGAGGTAGCACCAATGTGGTAGATACAAGCTTCGGGTCGGGATGCTAAGTTTCTTGCTTTATCCAGAAGGTTAGAAGCTTTGGAAATGGGAGTCTAAAAATAGGTCCCTTGGTGAACCTAATAGAACCTCTCAAGTATCTAGTTGTGGAATAGAGCCCGATAACTCATTTTGGGAAGGTCAGGTTAGTGAAGAGCAAGCTCATGCTGTCTATAACAATGCTAGGTATGAGAACCGTCAGAAGTATGACCCATACTCAAAGACCTACAACCCTGGTTGGAGAAACCATCCTAACTTCTCTTGGTCTAAGGGCGAGAATCAAAGTCACCTAGTAATTCTCGGCCTCCCCCAGGGTTTTGGTTATACTTTAACCCTTCGGGTAAAACCCAGTTCCGAACCCTTCTACGAGAATAGAATGACTAGATTAGAGGAATCTTTTAGCATCTTAAAAAAGAGCCAAGATATGCTATCACAAAGCCAGAAATGTTAATAAAGAGCCAGGTTAATTTTCAAGAGGAAACCAAGCAGAATTTTAAGAATAATTCCCAGTCTCTTGCTAAATTAGAACTTCAAGTCAGCCAAATAGCTAAGTTCCTTAGTGAGAGAGAAGATGGAAGGTTCCCTAGTCACACTGATCCTAACCCCAAAGGAGGGAAATTGTATAATCATGTGAATTCTATTACAACCCTTAGGAGTGGAAAGAAAGTTGACAATAAGGTCGCCATACACGAAGGTGAACATGTTGAAGTTCACCCCCTGAGCCAGAAAATGATGAGGAGACTGATAGAGTCTCTAATGAGACCAATAAGGGTCCTTTTGAGCCCGGATTTGTTCCCAGAGCCCCATTCCCACAGTTGTTAGCCCCAACAAAGAAGGAGTCGACTTTCAACGAGATAATGGAAATATTTAAGCAGGTGAACATTAACATTCCTTTGTTAGAAGCAATTAGGCAGATGCCTGCTTATGCCAAGTTCCTTAAAGATCTTTGTACACGAAAGCGTAAGCTTAATGTCCAAAAGAAAGCCTTTTTAGCTGGTCAAGTAAGTTCTATTCTTCTGAACCAAACACCCCCTAAGTATAAGGACCCTGGATGCCCCACCATATCTTGTGCGATTGGTAATCACATGGTCGATAAAGCTTTACTTGACTTAGGAGCTAGTGTTAACTTACTCCCATACCATGTGTATACCCAGCTAGGACTTGGTAAGTTGAAATCGACCAAAATGACACTTCAGATTAGGCGATAGGTCTATCAAAGTTCCTCGTCGTATCATAGAAGATGTTACGATTGAGGTTGATAAGTTTATTTATCCAGTGGATTTCGTTGTTCTAGACACCCAGCCTGTTCAGGACCCAAGTGCTCAAATCCCGGTGATTCTAGGTCGCCCATTTTTAGCCACAGCTAACGCTGTCATCAACTGTAGGACCGGGCTTATGAACATATCCTTTGGTAATATGACCACTGAACTAAATGTCTTTAATGTTACTAGACAACCTTCTGAGATAGATGATTTAGAAGTGGTGAACATGATTAGCACTCTAGTTCCTGATCCTTTAGCATGCACTATGAGTGATAATCCATTATTTGATGAACCTTTCAGTGCCTCGGAGGAGGTAACCATGACGAACACTTTAGTTGATGAGCCTATATTAGAGATTTTCTTTGATAATCCCTTATATGATGATGATGTTCGTTTAGATGACCAGTCTCCCAAAGAAGCTAGTTATTGTGCTGACTTTATGGACCCTAGAATCCATCCCATAGATTTTGGTCCATCTGAGGATATTGTTCACCCTAAGTTTGGGGGTAATGATGACTCTAGTGATCGTCTTGTATCCCTAATTGAAGTCCCTAACTTGGGACTCGAGCTTTGTGCGTCTAAGGTACTACTTGAGTTTCTTCAAACTTTGCTACCCGATCCTCCAGATACCGTCCATGAAGAAACCCAGTTCTTGAAAACATATCATTCGGTTGAACCTGTTTTACTAGACACATATATAGAGCACAAAGAGACACCCCAGATAAATCTAGTTGCCTTGATAAAAGCCCTAGATCAAGTTATGCTCCGCCTGCTCATCCAAGATGGTAGTCTTTCATTTGTGTCTGCTCTATTTGGTTCTGAGGACCCGCAGCTATTTCGGCTATTGGTATATGACTTTGGAAGGTGACAATCCTTTTTGAGGTTTGATGTCTAGCTAAGGACTTTAAATTTAGCATTTTCTGGGAGGCACCCATCTTTGATGCTTACGATAATATCCTTCCTTATTTCTTTTCCATCCATCAAGTGGTATGAGTTTCTCCTTGTTTATTTAATCTTTAGAACATTGAGGACAATGTTAGATTTAAGTTTGGGGTGAGGAAGAAACTTTTTGTTAGCTTTTAGTTGCAATAAATAAACTCGAGCCAGAAATTTGTGTTTATTAAGGTCGGCACTAACCAATCTAAGTGGATGGAAGCATTTTGGTTGTAGGAGTTGAGTAACCAATCTGATTAGATGGAAACATCTAAAGAGTCTATTCATAAAAGCACAGAGCTCAGGTGTTAGAAAACAAAACATGATAGTTTCGCCATATCCTCGTGATGGAAACATCGAAAGAATCCGATCACTTCTTTTCTTTTTCTTTTACCATTGCTAGGGTGAAATAGAGTGGTGACATACACAACAAAAAAAAAAAAAAAAAAAAAAAAAATATTGAGACCAGACCACTAGACCAAGGAATAAATACAATAAAGTTGATCACTTTGGTACCCTTGTATATGCCCGGTGAGTTGACCTAGAGTTAGGATTATCGACCCTTTGGTTCCCTTGTATATGCAGTGTGTTGATATTAGTCAGACCGTATCTCGAGTCCATTAGGATAGGTTCACCTTAGTCAACATCATCCACGCTTTTCTCTACATCCATCTTCTTAATCTTTCCATGTGATTGGTTGACTCGGTTTATGATGTCCGGAAACTATCCGAGTAGAGCTCTTGTCACTTTATATGAATTTTAGTATGCTTGATTGCAAACTCGTGTCAACAATTGGAATTTCGCATCGGGGTACTTCCTCCTATAGTCAATAAGTATGCCAACCAAGGAGATTCTTTAGTGCCTTCCAAGGTTCGCATAGATAGCTAGGGTCAGAGTAAAAGGGTTTGTGGGTACACCTCTGGTAAACCCTCTAGGAGACAACACTCCGCCACTAGGGCCACCTAAGGGTTCAAATGATTTTTATTTTCTAGAATAAATTTGCTCGAGGACTAGCAAATAATAAGTTTGGGGTATTTGATAGACGCATTTATGTGTCTAATTTGTCCTCAATGTTTTGTATTGTTAGTACTCGTTTTTGTCCTTATTATGGTGTTTTGTGTGTTTGTATGTATTTTTTGGAAATAAAGATTGTTGGAAAATTCGGCTCGAAAAGTTGCTCGGAACACCCCCGGAGGACATTTGATATTCGGACTCCCACTTTGGATAAGGGGTAACCCAATTACTAAGGGGCACCCGATTGATATTCGCACCCCCAGCCGTTGGATAAGGGGTAACCTTCTTCTCCATTTCAAATCCTGGTTTTTGGCGGGAAAATTTGGTTTCAAAGAACCAGAATTAGGGTAGCGATTTTGAAGCTGTTCTTGTGAGATTAAATGGCTGAGATTGTTTGGGTAGTTTCCTTTGGACCTAACAGGGCTGGTATAGGCCTTTTGTTCGACCAGTTTTGGCTGGATAATCCTAGAGAAGCAAACAGAGCAACACGTACACGTACACAGGTCTGCTTGGGTTTTGAAGTTTTTTGACTGTGCATGATTGTTGGCTCGAGCAACCACCATGAGCGTGTAAGAGATAAATAAAGATAGATTTCATCTGGCATACGCGTGCTGCTACAAAAAATGGAAAGAATATATCCCGAGTTTATTATCATTGCTGCCGAGTGAAGAGAAGATTTGGAGCGAGTTATGAGGGGATATTTGGTATTTGTCATATATAGGGTCTTTGGGGACTCATAGAACAAGAACGGAGAGTTTGGGAGAGTTTGGGAGACGTACAGAATCAGAAAATCGAGTTACACAAAATCTTTCTGCTGCTGCCATTGAAGAACACCAAGAACAAAAGACCACCAGAGGCAGTCGTTCTTCTACAGTGACAACGACACTTAGCGTGGGTCGTAATACGAGATGAGACTTAAAAGAAAAGTAACACTTTTATCATTCTTTGTAACAGTGATTTGCAACACTTATAATCGTTGCGAACACCTGATTTTCATCATTTTCTCCATTTCATCATTTGTACACCTCCTTTGAGCAATAAAAATGATTTTTGAGCGTGTTTTCAACATGATGCGCTAAACCCATCCTTCGGAGCGACGGAGGAAGCCATTCTTTCAAGAATTATGTGGTAACATTTACTTTATTAATTTGTGCAATATTTTTATATGATTAATTGCATTGATGAAAAATGAATTAAATGATTTTTATTAATCAAATGTGTTTTATCTTGATGATGCATGCTTAGTTTTAGACTCTTGATGCGTTATGCTTGCGACTAACATTTGATATTTTGGAAATCTGATTTTTGGCAATACTTTAGAATCAAATCAATTGTTTAAATTGCATGATATAAATTAATTAAAACCACATAAGTATTAATGAATGATGAAATCCTAGCTCCATCCTCTCCATAATTTTCACAACATCTTGTATTTTGAGTTTATTTTATTTTTGCTTTAAAAGTTAAGTCTAAAAATCTGCTTTCACAAGTCTCAACGAACCTTTCACTACAACAACATTGAAAATAATCATCAATTTTTGGCGATTTGGAGCCGACGCGGACTTGTCTTTAGGCTAGAGTTTTTAGATTTTCTTTTAGGTTTTTATTTATTTGTTCTTCTTTACGTTTTTGGGTTTTTGTCTTTTCCTTTCAGATTTTGGGATTTGGAGCGAAAGAAAAATTTTCCAAAGCTTTTGGTGGATACTTAAATATTTGGAGTTAAAGACAAAGCGAAAGGAGCGAAAGAAGAAGATTTTTTATATTTTATAAAAAGAAAAAAAAAAAGAGAGGCATTTTTTTTTTTTTTTTAGACTTTCCTTTTCTTTTGCACTTTTACTTTTTGGAGTTGGACATTTGGACATTCGGACATTCCTTATTTTTTTTAAACCCTACGGAAGGGTAGTATTAAATATCAAACTGTTTGCAGAGAAGGACGGTGATTACGATATCACCTCGGCCCCTCGGGTTCGTACACGACATAGGAGTCGTGGCCCGAGTCGACTACAACGGTCCATCCCCGTGCGGTACGGGAGGTAAGTTTGTCGAAACACTCGCGAATCCGCTAGCGAGTTCTTGTCTTCCTTCGTGTGAATATATCTTTGAGGACTTGAAAAACTACTGTTTTAAATTCTAGTAAAGGGCAAGGACTGGCCATATAAGATAAGGGTTCGGATTTCATCACCGTTCCCTTCTTGCCCGCCTTAGGAAAACGATACTTAATGCGAACCTAAGCTTCAAAATTTGGAATAGAACGAGACCGATAGGGTAACGAGCTTAGTAGGAAAGTCGCTCGAAAAATATTGGTTACTCTTTTAAGCATACTTCGAAGTTCATGATGGTTTCTGTGAAGTTGAATGCGTGATCGCGCCGCCTTTGCAATAGCGGTGAGGCCTTGGGTATCAAAGCTCTCTGAGCTTCCCTCGCCTTGATTCAACTTACTTTGACTCGGATTGATCCGAGAGGGGTTTGCTTAGATTGTAACGAATTCCCTTTCGAAGGATTAGAAGTTGGTCTAGAAAACAATCTAAGTGGAGCGATCATGCTTTTTGTTTGCTAGATATCATTAGGTTTCTTTGTGGCGGAGTCGGCCTTGTTTGTGTTTGCTTAGAACTTCCCTTCCTTTTAGGATTTTTCTTTTTTTTCTTTTGTTTTTCTAGTGTATGCCCGAGGTCATTAAAGAACGGGCTTGGAAAAGAAACACTTTAGGTCGTTTGATTAGTGACAAACCTAGTAGTTCTTCTTGTGAAGGCGGGGAACTCGAAGACTCTTCTTTTGAGAGCCCCGTTTTTGGAAACTTCAGTTTTGAGAATCTGTCTCTTAGTGAGGAAAGTACCCCTAGTACTTCAGTTGTGCCAACGATGGCAACTTTGAAAGATTACATGTTCCCAAGCGGGGACCAACCGAGCTTCATGCATTAAATTGCCAGCCAATATGGCTAACTTCGAGATAAAAGCTAGTATTCTTCATATGATCCCTATATTATTAGGAAAAGATGATGAGAACCCTTATTTTCATATTAGGGACTTTGAGGAAATTTGTGGGACAGTTAGAATAAAAGACCTTCTTGATGAAGTTTTGAAACTTAAGATGTTCCCATTTTCCTTAAAAGA
Source organism: Papaver armeniacum (assembly GCA_023531295.1). NCBI lineage: Eukaryota > Viridiplantae > Streptophyta > Magnoliopsida > Ranunculales > Papaveraceae > Papaver > Papaver armeniacum. The sequence continues at coordinate 9,762 of JAJJWW010013904.1, forward strand.
TAAAGCCAAGACACGGCTAAACAACCTACCATCGGATCCATTGAAACATGGCGGGAACTTATTGCTGCTTTTATATGAAATTCTACCCTAAGCATAAAAGCTAAATTTATTGGCGAGTAAAATTAGTGCTAGTGTGCAACAATAGGGAGAGTCACTTTATAGGGTTTTGAGAGATTCAATGATCTCCTATCTAGAGTGTCCTCACCATGGATTTGATAATATGAAACTTGTAGGGATTATTTATGATGGTTTAGATTATTCGACCAAAGCCATGGTCGAGTCTATGTGTCTTTGGTGAGTTTACTAACAAAAGTCTTGAGGATGCCTTTACCTTCTTAGGAGTTGTTCTTGAGAAATCCCAACAGTGGGAGTCTTGTGTTGAACCCCTAAAAGACTCTTGATCAATAGAGGTAGCACCAATGTGGTAGATACAAGCTTCGGGTCGGATGCTAAGTTTCTTCGCTTTATCCGAGGAAGGTTAGAAGCTTTGGAAATGGGTCGGTCTAAAAATAGGTCCCTTGGTGAACCTAATAGAACCTCTCAAGTATCTAGTTGTGGAATAGAGCCCGATAACTCATTTTGGGAAGGTCAAGTTAGTGAAGAGCAAGCTCATCTTGTCTATAATAATGCTAGGTTTGAGAACCGTCGAAGTATGACCCATACTCTGAGACCTACAACCCACGGTTGGAGAAACCATCCTAACGTCTCTTGGTCTAAGGGCGAGAATCAAAGTCGCCCTAGTAATTCTCAGCCTCCCCGGTTTTGGTTATACTCGAACCCTTCAGGTCAAACCCAGTTCCAGAACCCTTCTGAGAATAGAATGACTAGCTTAGAGCAATTTTTTAGCATCTTTAAAAAGAGCCAAGATATGCTATCACAAAGCCAGGAAATGTTAATAAAGAGCTAGGTTAATTTTCAAGAGGAAACCAAGCAGAATTTTAAGAATAATTCCCAGTATCTTGCTAAATTAGAACTTCAAGTCGGCCAAATAGCTAAGTTCCTTAGTGAGAGAGAAGATGGAAGGTTCCCTAGTCACACTGATCCTAACCCCAAAGGAGAGAAATTGTACAATCATGTGAATTCTATTACAACCCTTAGGAGTGGAAAGAAAGTTGACAATAAGGTCGCCATACGAAGGTGAACATGTTGAAGTTCACCTGCTGAGCCAGAAAATGATGAGGAGACTGATAGAGTCTCTAATGAGACCAATAAGGGTCCTTTGAGCCCGGATTTGTTTCCGAGCCCCATTCCCACAGTTGTTAGCCCCAACAAAGAAGGAGTCGACTTTCAACGAGATAATGGAAATATTTAGCGAGGTGAACATTAACATTCCTTTGTTAGAAGCAATTAGGCAGATGCATGCTTATTCCAAGTTCCTTAAAGATCTTTGTACACGAAAGCGTAAGCTTAATGTCCAAAAGAAAGCCTTTTTAGCTGGTCAAGTAAGTTCTATTCTTCTGAACCAAACACCCCCTAAGTATAAGGACCCTGGATGCCCCACCATATCTTGTGCGATTGGTAATCACATGGTCGATAAATCTTTACTTGACTTAGGAGCTAGTGTTAACTTACTCCCATACCATGTGTATACCCAGCTAGGACTTGGTAAGTTGAAATCGACCAAAATGACACTTCGCATTAGGCGATAGGTCTATCAAAGTTCCTCGTGGTATCATAGAATATGTTACGATTGAGGTTGATAAGTTTATTTATCCAGTGGATTTCGTTGTTCTAGACACCCAACTTTGTTCGGGACCCAAGTGCTCAAATCCCGGTGATTCTAGGTCGCCCATTTTTAGCCACATTAACTTATTGTCATCAACTGTAGGACTGGGCTTATGAACATATCCTTTGGTAATATGACCACTGAACTAAATGTCTTTAATGTTACTAGACAACCTTCTGAGATAGATGATTTAGAAGTGGTGAACATGATTAGCACTCTAGTTCCTGATCCTTTAGCCTGCATTATGAGTGATACTCCATTATTTGATGAACCTTTCAGTGCCTCGGAGGAGGTAACCATGACGAACACTTTAGTTGATGAGCCTATATTAGAGATTTTCTTTGATAATCCCTTATATGATGATGATGTTCGTTTAGATGACCAGTCTCCCAAAGAAGCTAGTTATTGTGCTGACTTTATGGACCCTAAAATCCATCCCATAGATTTTGGTCCATCTGAGGATATTGTTCACCCTAAGTTTGGGGGTAATGATGACTCTAGTGATCGTCTTGTATCCCTAATTGAAGTCCCTAACTTGGGACTCGAGCTTTGTGCGTCTAAGGTACTACTTGAGTTTCTTCAAACTTTGCTACCCGATCCTCCAGATATCGTCCATGAAGAAACCCAGTTCTTGAAAACATATCATTCGGTTGAACTGTTTTACTAGACACATATATAGAGCACAAGAGACACCCCAGATAAATCTAGTTGCCTTGATAAAATCCTAGATCAAGTTATGCTCACTTTGCTCATCCAAGATGGTAGTCTTTCATTTGTGTCTGCTCTATTTGGTTACGAGGACATGAGACTATTTCGGCTATTGGTATATGACTTTGGAAGGTGAAAATCCTTTTTGAGGTTTGATGTCTAGCTAAGGACTTTAAATTTAGCATTTTCTGGAGGCACCCTTTGATGCTTACGATAATATCCTTCCTTATTTCTTTTTCCATCCATCAAGTGGTAACAGTTTCTCCTTGTTTATTTAATCTTTAGAACATTGTGGACAATGTTAGATTTAATTTTGGGGGTGAGGAAGAAACTTTTTGTTAGCTTTTAGTTGCAATAAATAAACTCCAGAGCCTAGAAATTTGTGTTTATTAAGGTCGGCACTAACCAATCTAAGTGGATGGAAGCATTTTGGTTGTAGGAGTTGAGGAACCAATCTGAATAGATGGAAACATCTAAAGAGTCTATTCATAAAAGCACAGAGCTCAGGTGTTAGAAAAGAAAACATTATAGTTTCGCCATATCCTCGTGATGGAAACATCGAAAGAATCCTGATCACTTCTTTTTCTTTTTCTTTTTACCATTGCTAGGGTGAAATAGAGTGACTGAGATACACAACAAAAAAAAAAAAATGAAAAAAAAAAAATAAAAAAAAATTTGAGACCAGACCACTAGACCAACCAGAATAAATACAATAAAGTCGATCTTTGGTACCCTTGTATATGCCGGTGAGTTGACCTAGAGTTAGGATTATCGACCTTTGGTTCCCTTGTATATGTCGGTGTGTTGATATTAGTCAGGACAAGTATCTCGGTCCATTAGGATAGGTTCACCTTAGTCAACATCATCCACGCTTTTCTCTACATCCATCTTCTTAATCTTTCCATGTGATTGGTTGACTCGGTTTATGATGTCCAGAAACTATCGAGTAGAGCTACGTTACTTTATATGAATTTTAGTATGCTTGAGTGCAAACTCATGTGTACGACAATTGGAATTTCGCATCAGGGTACTTCCTCCTATAGTCAATAAGTATGCCAACCAAGGAGATTCTTTAGTGCCTTCCAAGGTTCTGCGTAGATAGCTAGGTGCTGGAGTAAAAGATTTTGTGGGTACACCTCCAGTAAACCCTCAGGAGACAACACTCAGCCACTAGGGCCACCTAAGGGTTCAAATGATTTTTATTTTCTAGAATAAATTTGCTCGAGGACTAGCAAATAATAAGTTTGGGGGTATTTGATAGACGCATTTATGTGTCTAATTTGTCCTCAATGTTTCGTATTGTTAGTACTCGTTTTTGTCCTTATCATGGTGTTTTGTGTGTTTGTATGTATTTTTTGAAAATAAAGATTGTTGGAAAATTCGGCTCGAAAAGTTTCTCGGAACACCCCCGGAGGACATTTGATATTCGGACTCCCATTTTGGATAAGGGGTAACCCAATTACTAAGGGGCACCCAATTGATATTCGCACCCCCATCCGTTGGATAAGGGGTGACCTTCTTCTCCATTTCAAATCCTGGTTTTTGGCGGGAAAATTTGGTTTCAAAGAACCAGGAATTAGGGTAGCGATTTTGAAGTTGTTCCCGTGAGATTAAATGGCTGAGATTGTTTGGGTAGTTTCCTTTGGACCTAATGGAGGCTGGTATAGGCCTTTTGTTCGACCGATTTTGGTTTGGATAATCCTAGAGAAGCAAACGAGCAACACGTACACGTACAGTGCCGTTTGGGTTTTGAAGTTTTTGAACGTGTTCTCGTGCATGATTGTTGGCTCGAGCAACTACCGGGAGCGTGTAAGAGATAAATAAAAATAGATTTCATACGCATACGCGTCTTGTTACAAAAAATGGAAATAATATATCCCGAGTTTAATATCATTGCTGCCAGAGTGAAGAGAAGATTTGGAGCGATTATGAGGGGATATTTGGTGTATGTCCAAGTATATATAGGGTCTTTGGGGACTCATAGAACAAGAACGGAGAGTTTGGAGAGTTTGGGAGATGTAGAGAATCGAAAATCGAGTTACACAAAATCTTTAACTGCTGCCATTGAAGAACACCAAGAACAAAAGACCACCGAGAGGCGATCGTTCTTTTACGGTGACAACGACACTTAAGCGTGGGGTCGTAATACGGAGGCAGACTTAAAAGAAAAGTAACAGTTTTATCATTCTTTGTAACAGTATTTGCAACACTTATAATCGTTGCAAACACCTGATTTTCATCATTTTCTCCATTTCATCATTTGTACACCTCCTTTGAGCAGTAAAAATGATTTTTGAGCGTGTTTCCAACATGATGAGCTAAACCCATCCTTCGGAGCGACGGAGGAAGCCATTCTTTCAAGAATTATGTGGTAACATTTACTTTATTAATTTGTGCAATATTTTTATATGATTAATTGCATTGATGAAAAATGAATTAAATGATTTTTATTAATCAAATGTGTTTTATCTTGATGATGCATGCTTAGTTTTAGACTCTTGATCGTTATGCTTGCGACTAACATTTGATATTTTGGAAATCGATTTTTGGCAATACTTTAGAATCAAATCAATTGTTTAAATTGCATGATATAAATTAATTAAAACCACATAAGTATTAATGAATGATGAAATCCTAGCTCCATCCTCTCCATAATTTTCACAACATCTTGTATTTTGAGTTTATTTTATTTTTGCTTTAAAAGTTAAGTCTAAAAATCTGCTTTCACAAGTCTCAACGAACCTTTCACTACAACAACATTGAAAATAATCATCAGCCTTCCCTACGCGGCTACCAAAACGAAGGCGTGCGATACTCGACGGTCCCCCTTCAATCCTAGGAGCAAATCCTAGCCCTTCAAGGTTACCAGAAGACGCATGGTAACCTTTAGCCCGAAAACCTAAGTTTGTCCATGCCAAACCACGCCATGCCAACGGCATGCCAACCTAGCCGCGCATCCATGCCACGCAAATGGCATGCCAACCTAGCCGCGCCACCATGCCATGCCAATAGCATGCTAACCTAGCCGCGCCACCATGCTGGCCTTCCCTATGCGGCCACCAACGAACGAAAGCGTGCAAAGATCAACGACTACCTTTCCTCTTAAGATACAAAATCTCGACCGTCGAAGGTCACCAAGCCACTAAGTCTCCCGAGATCGACTTGCCAGACAACAACCCTATGCTACATGTTTTCCACAAAAACATTCGAGACATCAACACATATCACAAACTGGGGGATCCTATTTGGGTATTGGTTTGGCGGTTTACAGTGTGCGGCGTACACTATGCCCGTCATAAGAAAGTGCCATAAGGGTGAGGCGGTTAGTAAATACATGGAGTTAACATTGAAACGTTCATGGGACATCAATTTCATACGTTAATGTTTTTATGGAACATCAATTCCATGCGTTAACGATTTTATGGAACATCAAATTCTATGCATACGGTTACCACCTCCTCCCATTTACTTACCCATTTTTCCATTCCTTAATGAGACCAGGGTACGTTTCACTTCGACTTGTATAAATAGGTCTTACCTATATCCACGGAACAACAAGTTCATTCGGGAATATACAACACTCAGAAAATACTTGCTAGCTTACCATTTGTTAGCCTTCCCACTTTTCTGATACAAGTCGTAGTAACACAACTACTCTTCCAGAAATCAACTATCCTGGTCTCATCACTTTCCTTGCTTCCCTCCCCAAAAACAACCCATTCTCCTTCACTTTGTGACCGAAGTAGATCGGAACGACCATTTCTTGGTTTAGGCAGGACTTGTATAGATTGATCTCTCGAATTTAAAGTACTCCCGTGCAGTACATTGTTTAGGGTTTAGATTCGTTTCTCACCCACACACCCGAAATTACCAAAATCGGCAGAAACTGTTTTCACCCTCAAACACCTATATACTATATATCAATCTTTCTTGCCCCTTGCTCCATCACAAGAAAACTTGATAGAATAGTAAGAAATTTTCTTTGGGATGATGATTCTAACAAGAAAAGAATTCACAACATTGGGTGGAGCACGGTAGGAAAATCTAAAGAACATGGTGGACTTGGAATTCTAAGTCCAAACATATGAATTAGCGCTTCTTAAAAAGTGGTTGTGGATATTTGGAACGGAAAAAATAGCTTTTGGAGAAAGATTATTGCGGAAAAATTTGGTGAAACTTCAACCGGTTTGGAAACTCTACAACCTAAAGGGCTAAAGGGTGTTAGTTTGTGGCATAATATTTATGGTCAGCTTGTAGATTTCAACAAACATGTTAGATTTACGATCGGTGCGGGGAATGAGACAAGATTTTGGGAAGATCTTTGGCTTGGAAATGTCCAAGAAGGGGCTTTAGATTCTAGATTATGGATGGTTGATGAAAATAGTACGTCGGATACCTACACGGTCAAGAATGGGGTTACCTCGCTTATGGAAATTGGTGACGTAAATTTTCCGAATGAGGTTATTTGGAGTCGGTCTTACCCATGTAAGCTAAATTTCTTTCTTTGGCTTCTTTATCTTGAAAGATTGATGACGACCGATGAATTAAGTAGAAGGGGTATTAATGTGAATAGGTTGTGCCGGTTTTTTGAGGAGCAAGATGAAACAAGTGCTCATTTGTTTTACGGTTCTTGGAGAACGAAGAGAATTTGGACATACTTTGCCGAAGGGTGTAGCTTCCGATGGAACTACAACACTATCGCCACAACTATAAAAACTTGGAAGCATGAATGGGGTGACAAGCGTCTTAATCGCATTTGGAACAATTTACCGGTAACTATATGGTGGTGCATTTGGAATGAAAGAAATGCAAGGATCTTCAACAACAAAAAGAGAAATTTGGCAAGTTTGATTAGAGATATCAAGATTCAAGCTTTCTTTTTTAGTAGGAGTCTAACACTAAAATGTTAGGATTAACGGCCAACACGGTAATAGTATTGTGGGACACAAATTTCTATCATTCTCATTGATTTGGATCTTCAAAAGTAAGAGCATGAGCTTTATACTTTGTTTTTTTGGTTCTTTTTCTTCCTTGGGTGACCGAATCCCCTTTCTTTTTTTTTTTTTTTTTTTCTTCGGTTGTATTTATTGGGTTGAGGTACTTCCCCTTAAGTACCTTTTTTTAATGAATTTTCCTATTGACCGATCAAAAAAAAAAAAAACTGTTGATTGACAAATATGTTTTGCATGTAAGAAAATTATTTGTAGCAATGCCATATGTGCCGTTATCGAAGATATTACCATTGATAAATATATTTTGCATTTACAGCAATGCCGTGCTAATCCAGAAACCACATCCTCTGTCAACAAATATGATAGTAGGTTTTTATTCCCAGTGGGGATTAAGTTTGTGAACATTACCTATTTGTGCATTGGTTTATGCTTTAATTCTAAGAAATGCTATTGGTTTATGCTTTAGTTCTATGAAATGCTATTGGTTTATGCAGGGAAGTAAGGGTTTCAGCAACAACAGCTCAGACTAAAGACATGGGAGAGGTGCTAGCAATGGTTGAAGCTTGGAAATGGGGACTGATCGTGGAAGAGCCAACAACTATTATTGAGACTAGCAACAACAACCTCATTAGATTGACTACGAATCTCAACTGGAACATGGAATGGCAAGCTAAATCTATTTGGGACAACAAAGAGATTAATTTTTTAGGGCCAGACCAAGCTCTTAAGTCCTTTACTTTCAATTATGTAAATAAGAAAGCCAACCAGGCGGCAATTGCATTGGCATCCAAAACCAATGCAATTACAACCTGCAACTTTCATGGAGATCCTCCTAGCTTTATTTTTGATATTTTATACAAAGACAGAACCGAGAGCCTCAACTCTCATCAAAGTCACTATGTATAACTCTTTCTCTCTTTTTAATTAATTTTACTTATAAAAAAAAACAAAACAAGAGGTACTATCAGTTTAGTCTAAAAATATTGTGTATGGTGTTTTTGCATACTAGAATGTGCAGATTCTTTGTATAATTATTTCTAAAATTGTGCTCTAACTCCTCATTTAGGTAAGGGGGGACATTCAGAATTTCCAATTTTTTGTGTCCCACCTACGAAGGTTAACATTCCATTTGGAGAATAATTTCACTTGGAATGGAGTTTTGCAAATCATTTGTTTTTACAAAAACATTACATGGCCTAGTATTTCCCTACAGGGAAACCTCCCTAATACTGAGACCTGTTACTCTATCGGCCCGGCCCTTTGCAAGTTATGTTATGAGATGACACATAGAACGCCTGCTATTCAAAATTCATGTGAAGCTTTTGAGTAATTCATTAATTTGCAACTTTGAAGAAAGGACTAAACAAAAAAAAAACTCTGAATTTATCTCTTAACATTAAATTAAACATAGGTAATTAATGAAGAAAATAACCCAATTTAACCTAATTAACAAATTGATCATCTTAATTGCTGATCATCAAGATTTTTTCTTTTTATGTCTCTTACTTAACATGAAATTAAACATATTTAATCAAGAAAAAGAAATTGAACACCTAATAGCGCTGATCATCAAGAACAAGACCCTGTTATTTCGACTTGAAGGTGAAGACTTGAATGAAATCTTCAATCTTTATAAACCCATCTCCATTTTTATCAAAGAACTTCATCAACATGTCAAACTCTGATGCTGTAGAATCACATTGCAATTCATGTTTCAGTATCAACACTGCACTACTAATAGAAATTTTGTTACTTTTACTCACCTCATATCTTCTAACTAGATCTTCCAAACCCCTTTCTTTGATCATAATAACTTGATCAATTTCTTTTCCATCAGATAATTCAGAAATATTGCCACCTTCCTTCTCTAAAGCCCCATCTTCATTGGTGTCTTCCTTCTGCACAACGTTCTTTTCTAGAACTTCTGAATGATGATAAACTTTCTTGGACAGATTCTTACTGTTGAAGCACCCCATTGTTGTTGGGCTGGTAGAGAGATGGAGAAAGAGGGACGTAAAGACTAAAGAGAGATGGAGAGAGAGAGAGGACGGATGATAATTACTGGCGAATAAGTCTTCCTTATATTATCTCCCCGGCCGGTTCTTGAACCACCGCCTCAAGACAAGATATAGTTCAGTTAGGGCTAAAGTAGTGAACTGATACATATTAAGAAATTAGCTAAATCTTTCTAATTCATATTCTATTTCATGGATTTTTTTTCCTTTCTAAAATTAAAAATATTTATTTTTTGTAAATAAGGTATTTCATTATGCAAACTAAGATCCCAAGGAGCCTGAGGTACGAAACAAGTAGAGCTAACTAATATCAATCCGGATTTTTTGATATTAGAGTTATCACTGATAGGATTTGAATGATATTAGATTTATCATTGTTTGTGTCTGTGAGTTAGTTGATGGTGAATGCAGTTATATAAAAGGAGAAAAAATTTTGAATCTTTTTTGATAGGAATCGGCCTAGTTTTGAATGGAATAAAACTAAAAAAAAGTTGTTGCATAAAAACCCACAAAGTTGTTGCATAAATGAACTAGTCTGTCTGCTTCATCTAAATAAGCTTTAGAGCGTCAAGAGATGTCAGATTCTTTCCTTGTAAGTAATTAAAAAGGCTTTCCCAATCTCCTTCAATGCTAAAATTTTCCATAGCTTTCTCTTGCGCCCAAATAGGTACTTGTAGAACTTCGAAAGCCTCCGCTTCTTGTGGGTCCAGAGTTGTTGTCGTCCTCCCCGCTTCCTCCTCCCGAGTTGCCGCATCATCTCTCGGAATTATAACATAACTTGAAGGGTAAAGTGTCAGAAATCAAAGCAGCATCAACATTAATTTTGAGAGTGTCCTTTAGAGGTGCCTGGCGGGTGTTAGAGTTTTCTTTTGTTGTTTCTTGGGTTTGTCATGTGCACTTTTTTTTTTGACCAGAAAGCGGTATATCCTTGTATTTCTATAGCCAAGGTATTAGAAGATGTTAATTTTTTTTTTCAAAAACTGTGTTGTATCTTTCCTTCCAGATAAACCACATCTTAATAAGCATTAATTCTAAAGAAATCTTTTTCCTATGATTATTGATCCAATCCTTACATATCTCTAATAAATTACAAGAGTAAATTTGAACTTAGAGTTTTACATTTTATATTTTATTATTATTTAAAATTTAATTCGCTAAACATTAAATCTTGGTCGGCTTTGTACGGTCATTTTCACTGCTCCACCATGAATATTAAAGATCACTAAAATAGTTGAGATTCGAACGTTAAAATAATAGATATTTAAAAGAATGCGCGATTTGGGATAGTTAAACTAATTGGGAGATATAAATTACTATCCCCATTCAATAGTGTCTGCTAAGGAGTGTTTTTTGGGCGAAAATACTAAAATACCCTTTGGTTAATTAAAAACATTATGAAATGAGTATAATACCATTCCCACAAAGTAAAAATCTTAAAACTTAAAATAAAAAAACCAAATTATATCCCCCATTTCATCATCCTTAGGCACTCTCTTAGGTTAGGGTTTCAAAAAAAAATCATCATTAACGCCATCATTTTCATAAATCGATTCAAAAATATTTTCTTCGATTACCCGAATCAATAATCATGCCTCATGAAAGAAACTTAATCCCAATCCGCAATCAATATCAAAATCAGTAGAACAACAAAAACCAGAAGAAAAGATCAATCAGATTTCTCTTGAAGAAGAAGAAGAAGAAGAAGAAGAAGATTCAGACCATCAATTGCTCTTATGAGAAGGTAAGTGATTACGAATCGATTTATAAGTCTTTCAATTCATTTAAAGCAAGTTGGTTTAGGTTAGAATCGCGAACCCTAACTCAAACAAAGTTTAATTCTGACCGATTAGGGCATTTATTTTTGTATGAATACCATGCGGGCTAATATCTCAATATTCACCGAAACCGCACGTTAGGTTCCGAGCATTAATTTTAGGTTGAATATCATCTTTGGTAGAGGTTTCGGCGTTGGATTTAGTATGGATACCACGCCGACTAATATCTCAATATTCATCGGAAAGCGCACATTAGGCTCCAACATTAATTTTAGGTTGAATATCATGCCGGTAGTTGCTATTTAATTTACAGGAAGAACTGAGAAATTTTAATACTGTCGGTATTGTATCCATTTCGATATTTATGTCGGTACTAGTTTTCCACATGGTCGAGCTTTTGAAAGACCATGCCTGGTTATGTGTAAAAGACTACAGAAAACTCCTCGCTTTTTGTTTTGTAAGATGACGTAGTTTTTTAATATATTTCAATGATGTTTGCAGTTTACGGTGTGGTTGGTATTTCGTGAAACAATGCCGACACTTATGATTCAATGCCGTTATTTAGCATATCTATGCCGACATCAGATATGATTGTTAGTTGTCTTTTATTTATTTCGTGTGTCTTTTGATATAGGGCTAAAGCCAAGGAAGATAAGAAAGGGAAAACTAAAGATGCTGGCATTAAGAAAAGAAAGAAGAACAATATTGGCACTCCCGAGTCTCTGCCTCATCAAGGGAGAGAATTTGGTCGCAATAAGCGTTCGAGGGAAGGCTCTGCAAGAGGGAAAGATTGGGAAAGTGGTGGGGATTGTAGAAAAATTGTAATCCATGAACCTACTAGAACAGTTGATGCTGAGCATGATGAAGAGGAAGATGAGTAGGTTGATGCAAGTCAATTAGCAATCCAAAGCAAAGTTGTAGAGGGAGACGGTGGTCCAATTCAACACCCGACACAAGGTGAAGGTGAAGGTGAAGGGGAACAACCGGCAGAAGAAGCTCAAGAGAAGAATAAAGTAGTCAAAGTAATAGATTTGCACCTTCCTCATTCTGATGACATGTTACCTGACCTTGGTGGTGGTAAATTTTGGGGTCAAGCTTTCGATCCGATACTACTATGGCTACAAGGACACTTGGGCTCGTACTATCTATCAAACCTATGTAAGAATTTTTATCTTGTGCATATGTATAGTTTTGTATTTATGTAAAATCTCCTAATTGTATTATCTCCTAATTGTAGGATCATAAGAAAGTTGTGCATATTTGCCGACACCAAGCCGCGACTCATTGGAATTTGGCTACGGAATGTAAAGTGGTCCAAAAATTAGTAAAGGACTCTGGGACATATCATTTGGTTGAAAATTATGTGAAGTATGATTTTGTGATAGTCAATTGCTCGTCGAGAGGTTTCATGGTGAAACTGATACCATGCACTTCCCATATGGGGAGATGACCTTGATCCCTGATGATGCTCAGAACATTCTAGGATGCTGGATTACCCGCAAATCGGTTGCAAAAGGATATAAGTGTCCGAACCTAGAATGGTCGAAGATACACGCTTTGACTAACAAGTTTTTGGTTGGGACTACAAAACTTCTTTGGAAAGCTTCTATGTATTTAAGAATAATAGGACAAAGATCATCAAACCGAATATGCTTAAGGAGAGGTTTGAAAACACAAAGTAGAGACATTTGGAGGATGGATGGGATCCCGCGCAAATTGTTAAACAACCGCTGCACTGTTATTCATCTTTGGCACTAATATATTCCCTAACGCTAGTGGGAATGTGGTACCTACAATACTTGGATCCGTTGGAAGAAGACTGTAACTATTCTTGGGGCACCCATGATCTCGAAAGAAATATTATGGACGATGGCCGAGGCAACTTATATGGAATTAGAATTATGGAGCATCCAGTGAGAGAATTGTTTTTGATGGTTTAAAGTATTAAAAAATTAATCCAGAAATAGTAGCTAGCAATGTTACCATCTCATTCAATTCAAGACATCGTTTCGGTTTTGAATGGACAATGAAATATTTGGATGTACGTATAATTCGATCAATCAACGTAGAGCGAATGTAATATAATGGTGGAAACCAGAAAGCCGGGATACATGATCCCAACTCAGTGTGTCACCAGGGACAAATATCTTTCTTGTTAGGGATACATGATCCTTGACTTGGTAATAAACATCTCTGGGGGCACATCTTTCTCAATATTTCCAAATCTTTAAGTAAGCAGAACAAGGAATGCAACGAGTTTATTTCGTAATGGTAGTGATCCTTTGAACACATGGTGACTTTTGAGTTTTGTTAGTGATGCAGTTCATAAAAATGTGTTAGCATGAGTCCATCATATCTTTCGCTCGCTGTAACCAAGATACATCAAAATTTTAGAATTTTTATCGGTAAATTATGCGTTTGGAACCAAAAGGTATTCGTGTAGCCTTATTTCGGGTTTGGTTGTGGCTATAAAATATAAGTAGAGGTGTAAAGTGGGCACGGCACAACACTATAGCTTAATGTGCTGTGCTGGGCAAGGATAATCGGCACAGTGGCATAGCACAACATGTGGGGATAAGCACGTGACACAACATGCCACATCACACTAACAAAGCACGTCATATCATGTATAAAACACTACACAATGTTGTACAATACAACATATATTTTCGTATATTTCACAAAAGAGTGTTTATTTTAACCATTTTTTGACATTCTATATTCATTGTGTCGAATTATTTCAATAACAACACATATAATACCAAAATATGTTTTTTCGAGAAGAAAAGGATATATTGAAAGGAAAAAAATATTTACATGGGTGAATCAAGAGATTCCCAAGGAAAGAGAAAAAAAAACTAATTACAGATTTACAACATCCTCCCAGTGAAAGATCACTTGGTTCATTGATTACCCTTTAAAAATTTCTGAACCAGAGCTCCAAAGACAAATATCCATAATCACAACATGGATTATTTCGTCTCTTGATTTTCTTCTTCCCCTGTGCACACGACTATTCCTTTCCAACCAAACTTCCCACATTATAGCAAAAGGGATTAAGTGCCATGTCGTTTTTCTCTTCACCCTATGGTCTTGTATGTTCCAGCTCCTCAATACTGAGATTAGATCATTCGGCAACACACAACTTACTTGAACTGTTCTTATAAAGTAACTTCATATCTCACTAACCCAGTTGCATAGAAAGAACAAATGATCCAAACTTTCCACACAAGTATCACAAAACAAACACAGATTTGAAGCAATGTTCATTCCTCTGTACTCCAGCCTACTTCTTGTTGGAATTGAACGATGTAGCCCTTCCCAAACTAAGAATAACACTTTTGGAGGCCCAAATTTGCTCGAAGCTACTTTGTTAAACTCCCAATCCTCTTCCCCATGACATAAATTCCTGTAAATAACTTTGCGTAAACATCTCCCTCAATGAAGTCAGCCTCATTAGTATCTAGCGTAACATTCCTCAGATCAAACTCGATCTCTAAGTAATCAATCCTCTCCGCTGGATTTAACTCTCGATAAAAAGAAAAAATCCAAGTCATGTTCTTAAAGTTAGCTACCATATCATACTTCTGCAAAATAATCTTGTAGAGTCTTGGATACTTGTCCTTTAATACCAAAATATGTTGAAAATATTTAGTTTAAAAAATGAAAAATAAATGTGCCAGGCACAACACAACACGCCATCGAGAACGGCAGAACATGGTACGCCTTAATTTTTGGCACGACATGGCACGACACGTAGCACGCGGGCTGGCCTCTAAATGGGTCGCCCGTGTTGTACTGTGCCAGCACGTTTTACACCTCTACATATAGGGGAAAAAGCATGCAGAATATAAGGATAAGCAATATTCAAGTAGGAACGCACGAGATGATAGTAATGCAACAAAATAAATGAAAAATAGATAATTGTTCCAAATAATACTAATCGATACGTTAAAGATGCCTCGATGAAAAACTCATCTTCCATCCTAATAAGATACCTTATTAACAAAAAGAAAGACTACAACTTATGAGGGTCCCAGGATCCTCTGTGCCTAACAGAGGGGTGTGCCCAATGTGCCAAACCAACAGCCTGAGACACGTGTTTTTCCTTTTCGCACCAATCCATATTTTCCCTTAACATTGGAGATTTAGGTAGAAAGTCTAACTTTCATTTGTGTTAACCACATAAGAATGACCCCACCAAAAAGGTATTATTAAGACCACCACATAGGATGATCTTCACCCCTAACATTGGAGAAGCTCTTACTAATTTCCTAAATGTAAATCAGAATCTTTAAATATATTTGGATAAACATATTTGATTTATCTTTCCTAATTAATAGAAACTGAAAAAGGAAAATATGGATGATTTAATTGGTACAAAAAAGGGAAGACATGTGTCTTGAGCCATTGGTTTGGCGCATTGGAAACACCCTCTGTTGAGCCCAGAGAATCCCAAACCCGGAAACGATATGATATCACAATTAATGGCAAAATGAGTCTTGATTATAGCAGCAGCAATATTTATCTCCGAAAAGATCCGATTTCAAAGGAGTACAGGTACTCGGGTAGCTTGAGGGACAGCAAGCTCGTAACATTTATCATTACATTCGTCGTCACTTCCGTGGCATACCGCGTCGTCATGTAACAATTATCTTTTGGGAGTTAACTTGTTACCTTTTTTATCTTTCGAGTCTATAAAAAAACAAAAAAAAAACACACTTATCTTTTGAGTCTATCAATTTATTATAAATTAATTAAAGGTGGGTTTATTCATAAAGAAAAAAAAAAGATGTAACAGAATTACATGAGAGAATATTATTATTTTGGAATTAATATCTTAAATCTTCCAAGAAATTCTAAAGATTTTTTTCCATTGGAATTTATAATCCCATTGGGATTACAAATGAAATTCAATTTAGGAATCATGTAAATTTCTTGTGTGTTTGGTAACTCAATATAAATTCCTAGGATTTGAGAATTCTTGTGGACAAAGGTAATCCGGTGAGTTTTCTTGTATTAAAGTCTTTGTCGAAACCGTTTTGACATTCTCAAATCTTAAAATTGCGATAAAATTTTATATCAATGGGATTTAATCGAGTTAAAAAGAAAAATGAAGTAGGCTCTTGTCCATGAATCCCGTTTTTATTTTGGATATAATATAATTATGTATAAAAATATATAAAATATCACATATAAGTATTTACAAAATTTTTGAGACCCCAAGGCCATAAAAATCATGGCGTTATTTAAACAATGATAGGGGGAGGGGTCATATAAATTAATATAGTCATTTCTAGATTATTTTTCCTTATCCAAATGAGAATTTGTCGAAAATCTGAAATTAATAGTATTTTTTTTAACGTATTTTTATAATAACTACATGTATGTTGGATTTTTTTAAACGTGATTTTCTAGCTTGTGGCAACCAAACATACATATGAGGGGAAACATTCTGACCCATAAATTCCACCTTTAAAATTCTACATCCAAACCCACCATAATGTAATCTATTCATGGTAAAATCATGGTAAAATCGATCTAAGTTAAAAGTATGCAAATCACCCGATCGATCTATACAATAGAAATAAACTTATACACCAATCAAAATATAATAGATAATGGAAATTCAGTTTTTTGGTCAATTAAAAAACTCGGTTTGTAAAAGACAAGCAAAATATGGCTCGGGTTCAAATAACCAAGGATTCAAATTCAAGGTTCTAATATCCTATTTGGATATTTCACCCAAAAAAAAATTAATTTAGTTAATATTAAGTTACTTTTATGCCCAAAGATTTAATCTCATTTTTTCTCATGTATTAGTAATGTGGTTTGTTGTATATTTGAAATAAATTAGGGGAAGGAGATGTAATGGCCTTAGTAATCAACAACATGCTCAATTTCCGTATCATTAGAAGAACGCACAAATGATGTTTGTAGAAATGCCCGCACTATCATTTCTTCACAAATTCAAGTTCACAAGACTAATTGACTGCACTGACTAGCCATGGGACTGATGGGTCATTTTCAGGGGATAAAATCAACTGGAACTATAGCGCTTGGTTTAGTTCATGCTCAAGTTAACGACTCAATTCAAAATAAGAGACACATGACACATTAGGTACGAGTTTAGAGGTTTTGGGTCTGTTTGGAAGCGAAGAATCGACAAAAGAGTAACCGAGTTGGAGCTACAATTGACTACATTATCGTACCTCTAATTTTCATGGGTCTTGTCGTTGCCAAGGGCTAGTTTAGGTTTAGGTTGTGAAAATAACGGCTAGAGATGTTCTCTTGACCGCAGAGAGAAAAGAAGATAAGGCCGAGAATTTAGAGAATAAGTAGTAGTTGTTGCCGTTGAATAGTTGATGAACGATGGATATTTGATGAGTGTTTAGAACTCGATAGGAAATAGGAGTTGCTAGCTATGAAAGCAGGTTTGGGTTTAATTAAAATTTATCTATGGAATAAGTAAATTTCAACATTGTATTTTGTTAATGTTGATCTTGTTGTCTATGTGTGTTGTAAATGACAAACAAATTTTGTATAAAAACTTTGGGAATTCGTTACCATTTGTCATAGAAACAGTTTTTGCTGCACGTTGCACCTGGGTGCATAATGCACAGTCTGACCTGAAAATACTTTCTGCAGGTTGCACCTGGGTGCATAATGTATATTTTCGAATGTTGCACCCGGGTGCATGATTCCTAGTCTGACATGAAAATACTTTCTGCAGGTTGCACCTGGATGCATAATGAGTAAACGTGACAAGTTTAACAATTTACGAACAAAGTATTTTAAGAGCTAATTATCTGAAATTTTCTTCCAAAAAAATTAACAATTTTACTTGACATAAGAAACCATTTCTAAACATAGTACTTCATAATTAACTGATTGTTTAAGTCTTACAGGAACTCAAATAAAGAACTGTCTGACAAGATATCATATAAATAACACTTCTAGCTAAACAACATCATTAGTCTTCTTTCTTCCAACTTCCTTCATCTTGGAGAATTTCATACACGACTTGTACTCATTCTGTCCTCACCTTTTCCATCGAGGAAATTCAGACCCACCATTCATCACCGAATCCATGAATAAAGAACATACATCCCGGAATCATCACTATTGAAAACCATCACACTCTTGAGTTAAAGACCCATTATTTACGTTTATATTGTAGATTGATAAATCGTGAAAAACAAATAAAAAACTACCTTTCTTCTTGTGGTGGACATACATTTGGGTGTGGCTCAACCTTGAACTTGTTTACATCAACTCCTCTTGTTGGAGTTTAAAATTTGGTGAACACCTTGTTTATTATCCTCGCCATAATCTCAGCATCGTTCCATTAACATTGTGCATGTTCTTCGTTCTTAATTCAACATTTTCCTCTTGCCTTTGTTTTCTACAATAAAGGGAAAACAAAAGATTTATATACACAAAGCATAAATGAATCCAATATCAAACCATAAAATGTAATTAAGATTCATCTAAGTTTATCGCAACAAAAACACCAAACTTGGCCAAGTTTAGTCAAGATGCACCTGTGTACAAATAAGCTTAGAGCAACATGAAAACCAAATCTACCAAATTTTAACAAAATCTAAGCAAGATGTACCCAGTGCATCCGAGTTTCTTACCCAACACAAATACCAAACTTGACTAAGTTTAATCAAGATACACCCAGCTTGTAAATAATCTTCCGCAACATGAAAACCAAATCTACCAAAATCTAATCAAGATGCACACAAGTGCATCCGAGTTCTTTGCAACATGAAAATAAAACATAGCCAAAAAATACTCAAGATGCACCTGTGGGTTCCTTCTGACATAAAACCCAAACATAACCAATTTTACTCAGGATGCACTGTGTGCATTAAGTTCTCTACACATTACAAACAATAATTAAAGGACACAATTTACGTAAAACTAAGTGAACGAATTTCGTCATGCATGCTTCATATGAGTTACAAGGCTAAATGATATAAAGATCCCATATATTGAATATAATCTCAATTTCTCATCAAGATGCTCCCTGTGTGATCTAGGTTCTCTCGCAACATGGAAACCAAACATAACCAAAAATACTCAAGATGCACCCAGGTGCATCAGGGTTCTCTACAACATGAAAACCAAACATGACCAATGTTACTCAATATGCACCCAAGTATATCTCAAATCACAGAACACAGTATGAATTTCTCAAAAAAAAAAAAAAAAAAAAAAGAAAAAAAGAGACAACCGATTGATAAACCCAAAGTTTCATTTCAAAATAGATACCCAATTCAAATACATAATTTCAAAAATAGATACCTAATTGATAACCTAATGTTCCATTTCCTAATTGTAAACCAAAAATTAAAATTAGGGTTAAGAGCTTACGAGTTATAGGTCCTTTGTTTTTCATCTTGTGAAATTGATGAAATAAACAACCTCTTTGATCTTTTGGGGTAGTTGAATTGAAAATTAGGCATCCCGTAAACAGATTTAGTTAGTTTTGATGGTGGTCTTGGTGTTGTCGCTGATGATGGAGAAGAAGAAGAAGAAGAAGATGTTGGTGATGGTGGGTTTTCTTGGAGAAAAGAAGATGATGGTGGTGGAAAGAATTGTCGATCTTTGTTGACGGTGGTGTTGGAGAAGATATGTTTGGAAAGAGAAGATATATTTGGAAACCGGGTGATACGACCTAAGTTTGTAAGGACATAAACTAGAAGGGTACAACGGTCTCTTTAAGTATATGTCTTTTTCACCCCATACACATAGTTTAGAAATCAATTTACTAAGGCTTTAGGGTCCTATGGTCATATGACCCATTTTCCTGGATGGAAATTAAGTACTAACCAATAGTTCTACCAAAGATTCACAAATGAGGAAGCCAAAATAACACCAAAGATGAGAGCAACGACAACATGGGTAAGAGAGAATCGCTTGAGAAAATCCACTTCGATAAATATTCGGTTTTAGAATCGAAAAACTAAAAATTTAGGAGGCGTGGAAGGATATTCTTCCCTATATTTATACTCGAAGAATGTTTTTTTGATCTTTAATTGTGAATCAAAACACAAAGTATCTTTACATTAAAATTTTGCATTTGATTAAATGTGGTGTAAAATCTTATTGTGTGCATTTAAGACTTGGCATGCGCATAGTTGAATTCTAATTGCTGAAACCTGATCACCAAATGTTCATTTTTTCAATGGACACGTCACCTTGGGGTATCTTACCTCCTCCACTACACTCAGCCTTAGAAGCTCAATTTTTTTAAATAAATGCGGCTAGAATGCCAGCTGGACTGAGTATGAAATTGCACACCCATGTTTCAACTTTTTTTTTGTGTGTGTGGTTTCTTTCCCCGATTTGTGCAAAAGACAAAATTTATTGAAGCAAGAAGATAACAAAGAAAACAACCATTGCCAAAAGGTAAGAAGAAACAAAAAAGACCCTATTGACAACAAAAACTAAAAGAACTCAAAAGAAGAGTAAGAAAGTGGAATTTTGAGCAAGTTAGATTTTCAAAAAGCTTTTGATAATGTTTCTTGGGATTTCTTGGATTATACTCTCATGAGGATGGGATTTGTCACTAAGTGGAGAAGTCTGGATACAATCTTGCATTAGATTTGTGAATTTTTCGATTTTGACTAATGGTTTGTCTAATGATAGATTCCAAAGCAAATAAAGGGTTGCGTCGAGGAGAACCGTTGTCTCCTTTCTCTTCATTTTGGTGGCGAAGCTTTGAATTTTATGCTAAAAAAGGCTTGCGACGTGGGATGGCTTCAAGGGTTCTAAGTAACTCATCGCGGAACAAGTGGAGTCACTTGATTTCTTGTCGATGACACGTTGGACTTCATACAACCTTAAGCTGGTCAAATTATTCACCTTCAAAATATTTTATTGTGGTATGAAATTGTCACGGGTCTTAAGGTGAACTTCCACAAACCTACAATGATTGCAGTTGGGAACGTTCCTGAGATTGCTAACCTAGCACATCTTCTTGGTAGTAGAGTGGAAATTTTCCCCTAACCTATTTAGGGCTTCCCTGGGAGATAAATATAACTCTATAAAAATGGGACGTTGTGATTGAAAGGGTTCAATTATAGATTGGCTCCTTGGTTTGCTATTTTTCTCTAGAGGAGGTAAGTTGATACTTCTAAGTTACGTGCTCCATGGTCTCCCTGTTTACTTGATGTCTTTATTTATTGCTCTAGCTTTAGTCATTAAGAAACTAGAGAGAATTTTCAGAAATTTCCTTTGGAACAATAAAGAAAACCACCATAGGACTCACCTAGTTAGATGGAAGGTGGTTAAGCTGTCCTAAAGACAAAGGGGCCTTGGAGTAATACAACCGCATTTCTTTAACATTGCTCCGATCATGAAGTGGTTGTGGAGGTTCGGTCGAAAAGAATTCCCTCCGGAGAATCATTATTCTTTGAGAAATATGGGGAAGATATTTTGGGATGATTCACGAAGGTTCCAAAACCGCTTACGGGTGTAGTGTTTGGAAAGGGATTTCAAAGTACTTAGAACTCTTTCGTTCTAACTATAAATTGCAGGTAGGCAATGGGACCTCTACTAGCTTCCGTGTGACATTTGGTTAACTTCTATGCCATTTAAAGATCTTTTTCCTTCGGTATTTGCCGCTTCTAACAAAGAAAGTTCAAACTATTGCTAAAGTTAGGTCAAGTAATGATGTTGGTGCTTTTGAGTGGAACCTAAATATTACTAGACGAGTCCATGAACATGTGGTGGTGGAGCCGGCTTCCATTC
The DNA here is from genome assembly GCA_023531295.1 of Papaver armeniacum. NCBI lineage: Eukaryota > Viridiplantae > Streptophyta > Magnoliopsida > Ranunculales > Papaveraceae > Papaver > Papaver armeniacum. The sequence goes on from JAJJWW010013904.1 coordinate 31,702, forward strand.
TTCTCCTTCTTGATACTTTCACAACTTAGATAAGTGAGGTTGATGATTATAGAATCTGGATGGGAGACTATTTTAATGGAAAGTTTTCGGTCAAGTCTTGCTATTTTTGGTTAATTTCTTCCTGTCCTTGCCCAACTAGATTTATTCCTCCCAACAGAGTCTGGTCCATGTTTTGGCCAACTAAAGTGAGATTTTTTATTTGGGTGGCTGGCTTCGGGAAAGTCAGTACTCAAGATGTTATGTGTAAAAGAGGCTGGCGTAAAGAATGGGTTAATCACTGTTATCTTTGTGTGCACGATGTGGAAACTGTCAATCATATTCTCATTCACTGTAAGGTGGCTTGGAATATTTGGTGTATGTTTCTTCATGATTGGAACCTGATGTGGGTCACTCCTTCCGACGTTAATTGTTTGTTTTCAAGTTGGCCTCATGGGACTAACACTCTAAGAAAATCCTCAGTGCTCAAGGTTCTTCCAAATGCAATTCTTTGGTGCTTGTGGGAGGAGAGAAATATGAGATCCTTCCAAAACCATTCTAAAACACATGCTGAAATTATACATTTTGTGAAGGTAACAGTGGCATATTGGCTTCATGGAAAAAGTGTCTTTCAAGGGATTTCGCTAGAGCAATTTATTATCAGTTGGAAGGAGGTGATTTTTGAACCACCATAGGTCTTGGTTGTCGCCGTTCTTAGTTGGTGTTTTTTTCTTGGTCTCTGTTTGTTTTATCTTTTTTGGTCGAGTTGAGCTCCTTTTGTTTTGGAGTTCTTGTTTGTATAGGTAGCTTCTCTGGCTTCTCTGGCTTCCTTTTTTTTGTTTTTTTGGTCAAGAGCGTCAGGTATCATACTTCATGTACTCTGATTTTATATCTATAAAATGTTTTATTTACCGATCAAAAAAAAAAAATTTATATTAGTGAGAAGTAATAAAAATTTGGTTCCATTCCGTAATGACTAAAGAACTGTCTATGCCTTTGAACCATCCAGCACCTTTAGACCAATTAAAAACATTAATTTTAATATCTTTAATGACATCCTCAATTTTGAAGACCTTATTTTAGAAAATAACACCCCAAATTACAACGGCTGCAAGCCTTCGCCAAAGTTGTTACCTGTTTCATGAAAATTAAAGCATTTACACCTTGTAAGAAATTCCAAATTGCACTTGGCATAGAAAATTGCACGTTGGCTTCGTCAAAGAAGTACTGTGAAATTCTAAACACCTCCCAACAATGTAGAAATAAACGGTCCAAGGATTTTCATAATTGTTGCAAAGCTTGCATAAAATTGATGGATTGAGTCCAAAGTTTCTCTTATGCAAATTGTTCATAGTGGGAAGTCTGCAGAGGGAAGCCTCCCAAAGGAAGAAACCCACTCGTTATGGCCAAGCTCTCGACCAAACTTTATAATTAGGGAAGATGTTCATTGTAATGTTGATGGCGGTGGCCTTTTCATACGCTGCTTGGACCGAGAAAATACCCATCTTATCCCCAAGCCATATTAGTTGATCTTCTTTCATAGGATCGATAGAAATAGACTCCAACATAGGCATAAGAGTAGCCAGTTCATTAATTTCAACATCGTAAAGTCGTATTCTCTGTAATAAACTCAAATTCCAATGCAACCCTTCTTCCACAGTTTGTTGGGCATTCAAAATTGAAATATGTTTGTTAGTAGTTGTTAGTAGACAGTTGATAAAGCCTAGGAAAAAGCTCACATAAAAAGTTATTAAGATGTCATTTATCCTCCCAAAGTCTGATTTTATCCCCTTAGTCAATCTTGAATTGATACTGCTTGAAAACTTCATCATAAATAGAATAAATATTCCGTCATAGACTCACGCCATGCTTATCTTTAGGTTTTTTAGTCACCACCCAAAACCAACAATGCCATATAGTTTAGTCACCACCCAAAACCAACAATTCCATATATATTTATCCTTAAACGTCCTAGACCACAAAGCCTTTGAATCTTTATCGTGCCTCCGCCACCAGTTTTGCAGAAGAGTTCAACTTGCAGGTGGCTTCGCCACAGGTATGTAGTTTTTCGACAATATAGCCAGTCTTTCCAGCCTACTTATCAAAGCTCGGGAGGGATTAATCAGGGAGGGATGTATAAAAAGTGACCTTGTCTTCGAGATATTGACTTTAACAGAGCAGGGCCGGTCCTGGTATATATGTGGCCCCAAGCAAACTAAAAAATTATGGCCCAACAGAAGAGCCAAAGTATTTTTAGAACACTGATCGCTGGCGGTTTTTCTCAATCAACTAAGAGAACATTATAGAAAAATAATTATACAACTGGTTAAGAGGTAAAGTATTCGTCCCTCAAAACAAAATGGTTACACGTTGCCATCGAAATAAGAATTGATTCACAAATTAATCATAAAAAATGTCCTTTTGCGACAACCTATAAAAAGAAAACTATTTAACTAAAAGAACTATCTCAGCGTGATGATACGTTGCTAGTTTATAATTGGGCATTTGAAACCAAATGAAATTACCAAAGTAAAACATTTACTTATATTAGTTTGCCGAATATACTTACATATATTTATTTATTTTCAGTAATTATCAAATATATTCATTTAAAGAAAATATCATGTTTAAAGTAGATAAGTTATTCATTACCCATTGTTGATGGTGGTTTTTAGCTTAGGGTTAAAATCGTAAAACACTAAACCCTAGCAGACAGTGATGTCACAACATTTTAAGTAACAAGCATTTACTAGACACATTTACTGAAACCTTTAATGTGTCCCTAAATAATTGCCAGGGTATCTGTTTCAAATTAGCCGCACCTCTGTGCCAATGGAAAATCATGCCAGCCACACCGACCGCGCCAAAGCATGCCAACCATGCTAGCCGCACTCTCGCGTGCCAATGGAAAATCATGCCACCACACCGATCCGCTCCAAAGCATGCCATCCATGCTAGACGCACCTCCGTGCCAATGGAAAATCATGCCGGACACACCTCGCGCCATGCCAAACGCACCCTCGCCATGGTCCCATGCCGCGCCACCATCGGGGTTTACGCGCTATCAAAACTAAGGCGTGCAACAATCAACGGTTTCCCTTCAAACCTAAGAGCAAATCCTGGCCGTCTAAGGTTACCAAACGACCTTTGCCCCAAAACCCTAGCTTGGTCACGCACCTAGCCCAAGCTAGCCACGCCATGCGCCTATGGAAAACCCTTGGCCCCACATGCAAATCCAAAACCGCACCTAGCCCAAGCTAGTCACGCCATGCGCCTATGGAAAACCCTTGGCCCGACATACCAAGTCAAAACCGCACCTAGCCAAAGCTAGCCACGCCCAAGGCGAACCCTTGGCCCCACATGCCAAGCCAAACCAAACCTAGCCAAAGCTAGCCACGCCCAATGAGAACCCTTGGCCCCACATGCCAAGCCAAACCAAACCTAGCCAAGCTAGACGCGCCATGCCAAACGCACTTTACCTTGGCCCCAGCCATGTTAGTCACATCATACCAAGCCAAACGCCCTTTCCTTGGCCCTAGCCACGCCATGCGCCTATGGCAAACCCTTGGCCCCACATGCCAAGCCAAAACCGCACCTAGCCCAAGTTAGTCGCGCCATGCGCCCATGGCAAACCCTTGGCCCTACATACCAAGCCAAAACCGCACCTAGCCAAAGCTAGCCACGCCCAAGGCGAACCCTGGCTCCACATGCCAAGACAAACCAAACCTAGCCAAACTAGCCATGCCCAAGGCGAACCCTTGGCCCCACATGCCAAGCCAAACCAAACCTAGCCAAGCTAGCCGCGCCATGCCAAACACACTTTGCCTTGGCCCTAGCCATGTTAGTCACATCATGCCAAGCCAAACGCCCTTGCTTTGGACCTAGCCACGCCATACGCCCATGGCAAACCCTTCAGCCCCACATGCCAAGCCAAAATCGCACCTAGACAAAGCTAGCTATGCCCAAGAAGAACCCTTGGCCCCACATGCCAAGCCTAACCATACCCTAGTCAGCGCCACCCGTTGGCCTTCCCTAAAGCCACCAAAACGAAGGAGTGCAACAATCAACGGTTTCTTTTCAATCCTACGAGCAAATCCTAGCCATCCAAGGTTACCAGACGACACATGGTAACCTTTTGTCCCGAAACCTAAGTTTGGCCACGCCAAACCTTGCCATGCCAACAACATGCCAACCTAGTCAGCGCCACCACGTTGGCTCTCACGCTGCTCTACCAAAACGAATGCGTGCAACAATTAACGGTTGCCCTTCAATCCCATGAGCAAATCCTATCCATCCAAGGTTACCAGACGACACATGGTAACCTTTGGCCCGAAAACCTAAGTTTGGCCACACCAAACCTAGCCATGCCAACGGCATGCCAACCTAGTCAAGCGCCACCACGTTGGCCCTCACTATGCGGCCACCAAAACGAAGGCGTGCAACAATCAACGGTTGCCGTTCAATCTCAGGAGCAAATCCTAGCCATCTAAGGTTACCAGACGACACATGGTAACCTTTGGCCCAAAAAACCTAAGTTTGGCACACGCCAAACCTTGCCATGCCAACAAAGATGCCAACCTAAGCCCGCCACCACGTTGGCCCTCACTACGCGGATACCAAAACGAAGGCGTGCAACGATCAACGGTTTCCCTCCTCTCAAGATACAAAATCTCGACCATCGAAGGTCACCAGCCGGGCAAGTTTCTGAGATTGACTTGCCAAGCCACAACAACGTGCTATATGTTTTCCAAAACATTCGAGATATCAACACATACTAGGGGATCCTCTTGGGTATTGGTTTGGCGGTTCATAGCGTGTGGCGTACACTACGCTTTGTCATAAGGAAGTGTCATAAGGGTGAGGCGGTTAGTAAATACGGGAAGTTAGTTTGAAACTTTCATGGGACATAAAACACATGCGTTAACAACTTTATGGGACATCAATTCCATAACGTTAGTAGTTTCATGAAAACCAGTTTCATGCGTTAACCACTTTATGGAACATCAATTCCATGCATACTGTTACCATCTCCTCCCATTTACTTCCCCACTCCTTAATGAGACAAGGGTACGTTTTTACTCTGACTTGTATAAATAGGTCTTACCTATTTCCATTGAACAACAAGTTCACACGGGAGATACAACACTCAGAAATACTGACTTGCTAGCTCACTTTGGGATCTCTCTCACTTTTCTGATAACAAGTCGTGGTAACCCAACTACTCTTCCAGAATCAACTATTCTGGTCTCACCACTTTCCTTGCTTCCTCCGCAAAACCAACCCATTCTCCTCCACTTTGTGACCGAGGCAATTACGGAACGACCATTTCTTGGTTTAGGACGGACTTGTGCCGCAGTTGATCTCTCGAATCTAAAGTACTCCCTTTCGTACATTGTTTAGGGTTTAAATTGTTTCTCACCGCACACCCGCAATTACCGAAATCGCGTAAAACCATTTTCACCTACAAACAATTGGCAACCACAGTGGGAGATTGATCTTTCGGTTACAATGTCAATTTTCGACCATCGATTTCATGCTTCGACCCAGACATCAAGACGGTAGAAGCATGCGATCAACTCGTGGATCGACGAATCGGTTACTGGACAACCCGATTATCGGGTCTTGACATGGAAAGGGATGACTTGGGACTGCCTAGAGTTTAAAAGAGAACGATCCAACCAGTCTTGACGCGGCAATAGGTGATGGGACTTCTAGAGGTTAAAAGCAAACGATCCGCTCGGGGGTTCGACGACTCGATCATCAAGTGACTCAAGGACGACTAGGGACTTTCCACAATCGCGGTGTTTCCCACGAAAGTCGGACTTGCACTGACTCATTTTCTTTAGCAAATCCAAAAACCTGTAAGTCTTGCCTAGAAAAAATACATGGATTACTATTTCAAGTTTTCACGGGAATGATAAACCGATAGCCATGTTATGCTTCATCCCATGTCATCTACCGACACCCAACGTTCATATTTCTATATCTTCCCTGGGATGTTTGTGTTACTTACAATCATAACCAAAAACGGCATCATCCTAAAACTGTTCATCCAGAATAATAATCCAAAACCCTCATAGGTAACACTTGTCTATCAACCCAAAAATATAGAAAATAAAAACAATGAGCCAGGCGTTCCATTTGCCTTTCGAAAAAAAAAAAAAACGAAACAGAAGAATTTAAGAAGACAGAAGTGCATTCAAAGGAATCCATTCAACGGTATTTTGCTCTTATCGAAGAAGGCGTCCTTCGTCATTTGGAGGACCGCCTGTTTCAGCTCCAACTCTTTGGACAACCTTTCGACCTCCGCTTCTTGTTGTTTGACCATGTCCGCGGAAGGACCTTTGGTCACCTCGTCTTGCAACTTTTGGATCTCAGAGAAACCATAATGCCCGGTTCTTCGTGGAATCATCCACCTACCCGTACGTACCTACTTTGCATAATAACGATTACCAAATACTATTCATGAGGTAGCCGACACTACTATGGGTGATATTCGAAGAAAAGAACAAGTACTTCTACAAGTTTATGAATGACATACCTATGGCTAGGGTATACACCAACACAACAAAACAAATTAGAAGAGAAACGCTGGAGTACGGACTTGGAATATGCTTGACCACTTTATTGATACCTCGTCACGCCAAGCCGAGACCGTGCCAAGCCAACAGTCGCCACGCCAAGCCAACGTCGTGCCAAGCGGCGCCCATTCCAAGCCGATCCGGCGAATAAATTTTTGCATCCTTCAAGCGCTAACAACTTGCATCTTCCCAGGCGCCAACATCTCGCATCCTTCCAAAGATTGCTCTTGAACGCTCGAGGGAGGGAATCATCAATCCAATTTCATCACACATAGAGAACATGAAAGACTTCTCCAAAATCGAGGGCGCAACGTCAAGACATATTTGCAACCCTCAACCGCTACCGTATCAGAAAACATCTACTTCAAATAAGAAGCCATTCCCAAACCCCTACCTCTCTTGAAAGTACGATAGATGGAATTGGGAACTCCTAACCACTGTTCGCTTGAAGGGTGTCCAGTTTGACAAAGACACCGATTGACGCAGCCACTCGCCTCAACGTCCTTCGACAGCGGCTTCCTTCAACGTTCACTTCGGCCCAGCTCGCTCCGCTTCAAAGATTCTCTACATAAGCTGCTTCCGGGATCGAAGCCAAAGCTTCGGCGTTTGTCTTCATAAGCTTCAACGTCCTCTCCAAGAGACGAAGCCGCTACAACGCCACACTCCTCCTGTGTCAAGGATCGTGATCACATCCATTATAGGATCGCAGTTGTGGCCACTTTTGATCCATCTCGCCAAACCCCGTGGTCATGGACGAGTTTACCCGCTTACGCATACAACCCGATCCCTTTGCTTCCATGGATGCCCATACAATTCCAGCCGACCTACTTTGTTACCACGACAATGTAGTCTCTTCTGATTACATATACTACCAAGAACCGTTACCACTCATTTGTTGATACCAAATTTAGTTTCACCACCACAGTAGCAATCGCTACAAAGATGAAAACATGTAAACCATACTTGGGTACCGAGGATATACACTAATCCCTTCACTGTCAAAGCTCAGAAGACACGGTCAACCAAAAGGCCATAGCCACAACAAGGTCATCTACTCTTCAAGGATGCAGCGCAAGAATATCATCACCTCTCTGTCTAGAAGACGCGTTCAACACTTTACGAGGCCGCGGAGGATCCCAAGCCTTCTCAGAGGAAAACAACTTCAGAAACCGAAGAAAATACGACTGGGGACTTCTCATCGCAATCCATCCCGATGACCATCAAAGACTCATGAGATAACTCCAGAGACGCAATTTGAAACATTTTCTTGAAGAAACAGAGGAGCCATGATAAACAACATAACTCTCTCATTCCTACCACTTCACTATCCAGAATATTTCATCATGTAATTTCTGAGCATCCCAGTGTCACATCTAGAAGAGTACGATAATCTTATATAAAATACCGTGGACGTGGATTCAAGGCGATGCAATGAAAGTAGACTACACATGGGGACTACCAACATGGGACGGTTTCACTCTCCTCAACCTCGGTTATTTCGATTTCAACATCGTCACTGCCGAAGTTTCACGAGACGCAGGAATTTCTCAACATGAAGCCATACGTATGCATCGAAGACTCCAAAAGCACGCCACAAAGATACATTCACATATTCGGCCATGCCATCAGATCTAAAAGAAATATAACTAAGGATTGCCCACCGGATCCCATTCCATACGATAGTCCAAGATTCGAAGATTTGATAGCAAAGACATCGGCAAACAGAATGTCTCCCATCTCATCTATTTCACCTTGTGTCTTCGGAAAATTTATACCATACAATCATCCACGACATATCATCATCGCGATCGAAGGTCAGGATGCTAAACAACATAAAGTCAAGAATGGACCGACGACGCAACCACAATCTCCAAGATTATCGCGTGATCATTTAGAGCATATATTTCATCCATCCAGTCCCAAGAATACAAAGCAGAGTTTTGGTAAAATTTTGGAGTCCACTGGAGAGACACTGCAGACGAAAACACGGATCCAAACGAAACAACGAGAAAACAAAAGAGGGTCGATACCTCTTTTCATGCGGACAGAGTTTTTAGTGCTTGAACAGAATGAATATTCCTTCTTTCTCCATGAACGGGAATAGGTGACCGACGCGTGACTATGCCACCTAGGGCCCGCAACATCCCTCCCGACTTCTTCCCGATTTTCACTGTCGGGGAAGTTGTCACCTCCCAAGCGAGCTCGAAACCTATATATTCCCGCGTATGGAGATACATAATTGTTTCGGTCCAGATAAAGGGAGGACCATCAAAATCCGAGTCCGTCGAGAATTCTCTGACGATTCTAGTAAATGGCGCCAATTAGGGTTTCGGGTGTGTCAAACCCTAAACCGCAAGCGCTTCCCTTCCAAAACACTTCCCTTACCAGCGTCATGCCTTGCCAAGCGCTTTACAAAGTGGCCCGCACCCGTTCCATGCCGGAAGTCGGTGCTAATGGGTCCCCTTCATACCAAGTCCATGCTAGCAAACCTCCGCCTCGCATTCCAAATCCTAGCCCCGAAGTCACCCAATCATACCGGATTTGCGCAAAGCTACCGAGATGAAAGGATTGCGGATTCTACCTACCTCTCGAAAAATTTTTTGAATAAGGAAAGAATCTCATGATAAAGCCGTACATGAAGAAAGGAAATCGGTCCCACAAGAGCAAGCCTTGCCTACTCCCAAGACATTTTCGCTTTCCTTGCCAAAGTGCCAGTCGCGCCGCGCTCTACGTTGCTTTTGGAACAATCCGCACCTTTCATGCTAATACCGCCTAACGCCAATATTAACGCCAGCAGACAATCGCGCTTCCATTACCGACGCCATGCTTTGCCAAGCGGCCCACGCCCATTCCAAGCCCATTGGTGCCGACAAATCCCTTTCATGCCAAGTCTATGCTAGCAGCCCCGCCTCGCGTTCCAAAGCCCTGGCTCCAAAGACACCTAGTCATACGGGATCACCAAAGTTACCGGATGCAAGGATTGCGGATTCTACTTACATCTCGAAAAGGTCGACAAATCTCCTCGACCCCTTTTTATAGACATGATACTTGGGAGTTTGAATACGGAAAGGACTTCCTATTTGATCCAAGTAAGGAAAAGAGGCAATCGAGCCCATGAGGACAAATGCCTAGCCGGCCGTGCATGCCTCACCTCACCAAGCCGCGCCTTGCCATGGGCTGCACCATGCCAAGCCATCCGCTGCCATTCGCGGCCCCACCATGCCTTGCCGTCCGTGCACGCCTCACCTCACCAAGACGCGCTTGCCATGGCCGCACCGAGGCCAAGCCATCACTCCATTGCCGCGGCCCCACTACGCTTAGTCGTCGTGTACGTCTCGTCTTGCCAAGGCCACACTATGCCAAGACGCTTGCTCCACAGTCGCGACCCTATCACCCACGCACGTTTGCCTTACCAAGACCACGCCAACTCTTGGCCCCTCGAGCCAATCCGTCCACTCTGCGTCGCCTTCCAAGACCAGCGCCCTTTGGCTTGGAGATGTACGGCCATACCAAGCGGTAACTTTCATCTCACCACTCCACGGTCTGCATTCCCGGACAACTTACGCAGGGCCGACAACACGGAAGCCAAAACTCTCTTTACCACTCAAAAGGTTAGTCGGATTCTCCCGACCATCTTTGCAATGATTTACACCTCGATTCTCGTCCACCATGCTCACCGTCATATGCTTACCTCGCAACAAGGCACCTGTTCCGAGCAAGCAGGGGGACTTAATGTTGATGGTGGTTTTAGCTTAGGGTTAAAATCGTAAAACACTAAACCCTAATGACAGTGTGATGTCACAACATTTAAAGTAACAAGAATTTACTAGGCACATTTACTGAAACCTTTAATATGTCCCTAAATAATTAGGGGTATATTTTTCAAATTAGGGTTACGAAAAGCCAAACCCTAATTCCCACGTGTCCCAATGGCAAATCATGCCAGCCACACCGACCGCGCCAAAGCATGCCAACCATGCTAGCCGCACCTCTGTGCCAATGGCAAATCATTCCAGCCACATCGACCACGCCAAAAGCATGCCAACCATGCTAGCGGCACTCATTGCCAATGGCAAATCATGCCGACCACACCGACCGCGCCAAAGCATGCCAACCATGCTAGCCGCACCTCCGTGCCAATGGAAAATCATGCCATCCACACCGATCCAGGTGCCAAAAGCATGCCAACCATGCTAGCCGCACCTGCTCGTGCCAATGGCAAATCATGCCACCACACCGGTCAGCGCCAAAGCATGTCGACCATGCTAGCCGCACCTCCGTGCCAATGGAAAATCATGCCGCCCACACCTCTTTGCGCCATGCCAAACGCACCTCGCAATGGCCCCATGCCGCGCCGCCCATATCGGGTCCTTCACTACGCGGCTATCAAAACTAAGGCGTGCAACAATCAACGGTTGCCCCTCAACCCCGTGGAGCAAATCCCGGCCGTCTAAGGTTACCAAACGACCTTTGCCCCAAAATCCTAGCTTGGTCATGCACTTAGCCCAAGCTAGCCATGCCATGCGCCTATGGAAAACCCTTGGCCCCACATGCCAAGCCAAAACCGCACCTAGCCCAAGCTAGTCACTCCATGCGCCTATGGCAAACCCTTCGCCCCACATACCAAGCCAAAACCGCACCTAGCCAAAGCTAGCCACGCCCAAGGGGAACCCTTGGCCCAGACATGCCAAGCCAAACCAAACCTAGCCAAGCTAGCCGCGCCATGCCAAACGCACTTTGCCATGGCCCTAGCCATGTTAGTCCCATCATGCCAAGCCAAACGCCCTTGCCTTGGCCCTAGCCACGCCATGCGCCTATGACAAACCCTTGGCCCCACATTCCATGCCAAAACTGCACCTAGCCCAAGCTAGTCACCTATGCGCCTATGGCAACCCCTTGCCCCACATACCAAGCCAAAACCGCACCTAGCCAAAGCTACCCACGCCCAAGGCGAACCCTTGGACCCATATGCCAAGCCAAACCAAACCTAGCCAAAGCTAGGTTTGCCCCAGGCGAACCTCGCCCCACATGCCAAGCCAAACCAAACCTAGCCAAGCTAGCCGCGCATGGCAACGCACTTTGCCTTGGCCCTAGCTATGTTAGTCACATCTAGCCAGGCAAAATACCCTTTCCTTGGCCCTAGCCACGCCATACGCCCATGGCAAACCATTGGCCCCACATGCCAAGCAAAAATCGCACCTAGCCAAAGCTACCCACGCCCAAGGCGACCTTGGCCCCACATGCCAAGCCTAACCACACCCTAGCCACGCCACCCTCGTTAGCCTTCCCTACGCGGCCACCAAAACGAAGACGTGCAACAATCAATGGTTGCCCTTTAATCCCGTGAGCAAATCCTAGCCATCCAAGGTTACCAGACGACACATGAAAACCTTTGGCCCGAAAACCTAAGTTTGGCCACGCCAAACCTTGCCATGCCAACAACATGCCAACCTAGCCGCGCCACCACGTTGGCTCTCACTACGCGGCTACCAAAACGAAGGCGTGCAACAATCAACGGTTGCCATTCAATCCCGAGGAGCAAATCCTATCCATCCAAGGTTAGGAAGACACATGGTAACCTTTGCCCGAAAAAACCTAAGTTTGGCCACACCAAACCTTGCTCGCCAAGCGGCTGCCAACCTAGCCGCGCCACCACGTTGGCCCTCACTATGCGGCCACCAAAACGAAGGCGTGCAACTATCAACGGTTGCCCTTCAATCTCAGGAGCAAATCCTAGCCACCCAAGGTTACCAGACGACACATGGTAACCTTTGGCCCGAAAACCTAAGTTTGGCCACGCCAAACCTTGCCATGCCAACAGCATGCCAACTAGCCGTGCCACCACGTTGGCCCTCACTACGCGGCTACTAAAACGAAGGCGTGCAACGATCAACGGTTTCCCCTCCTCTCAAGATACAAAATCTCGACCGTCGAAGGTCACCAGTCGAAAGTTTCCGAGCTTGACTTGCCAAGCCACAACAACGTGCTATATGTTTTGCAAATCATTCGAGACATCAACCTGGTGGGGATCCTCTTTGGGTATTGGTTTGGCGGTTTAGACGTGCCGTACACTACGCCGTTATAAGGAAGTGTCATAAAGGTGAGGCGGTTAGTAAATATGGGAAGTTATGTGTGAAACGTTCATGGGACATAAAGCACATGCATTAACAACTTTATGGGACATCAATTCCATAACGAAGGATTTCATGCGTTAACCACTTTATGGAACATCAATTCCATGCATACGGTTACCACCTCCTCCCATCTACTTCCCCACTCCTTAATGAGACCAGTGCGTTTTTACTCCGACTTGTATAAATAGGTCTTACCTATTTCTATTGAACAACAAGTTCACACGGGAGATACAACACTCGAAATCGACTTGCTAGCTCACTTTGGGAGCTCTCTCACTTTTTCCCGATAAAAGTCGTGGTAACCCAACTACTCTTCCGTAATCAACTATTCCTGGGTCTCACCACTTTCCTTGCTTCCCTCCCAAAACCAACCCATTCTCCTCTACTTCATGACCGAGGCAAGTCCTGGAACGACCATTTCTTGGTTTAGGTAGGACTTGTGCAGTATTGATCTCTCGAATCTAAAGTACTCCTTGCAAGTATATTGTTTAGGGTTTAAATTGTTTCTCACCTGCACACCCGCAATTACCGAAATCGTGAAACCATTTTCACCTACAAACACCCATCTCCAAATGTTCTTGGTTAGCTAATCTCATTTTAGAATGTTTTCGAAATATATAATCACATGAAAATATACTTATTGTTCATTTTGGATAACACTTTACGTAGGAAAAGAATTTTGTGGCCTGTTTGTTTTTGTGGCCCCAAGCAAGGCTTAGCTTGCTTATATGGGAGGGGGCTCTGTAACAGAGTTACCAGGATATTGTTATTAATAGTTTTGTCTCACTCAAATGACTTCTGTAAGCTCGACAGTGATTGGGTCGTGAAGATGGCAAACACAACTTTGGAAATGTGGAAATCTCGACGTAGATATGTTTTCCGATGACATGAAACCTAGCTGGAGAAAGTTATCGGAATCATACAAAATCTAAAGTATGTACTGTGTCTGAGGAGAACATATACCGCGAAACACCAAATTAGCAAATGTAGTGTAATGACACATTTGATGGCGAGAGATGAGAAGGAATAAAAATTTTATTTACCAACCAATTTGTCTTTAAATTTCACCCTACTCCGAGTAATTTTGTTTTTAAACTTATGTTTTTATATATTGTCCACCAAATATTAGTTAACCGAATGGCGAAAATATATGGTGAACTTTTTGTCACAATAACGCAAACACGTGACTTTTTTTTTCCATTTGAAGAAAAAGATTGGATTTGGTGTCTGTCATTAATGAAAATCCCAAAATACCCCCTCCAAAAAGGACGGAGGCGTAATTTATTTTTTATTTTCTTTTAGATAGTTTCGTGATAAGTCGAAAATGAAGGGTACTTATGTAAATTACTGGACAGAAAAAGGACACGGAGGTTGAAATCTTTTAATTGTTGAGGGTGTTTTAGTAAAAATCGTTGAGGTTAAAGGGTCGAATCCGACCACCTCCCAAAAAAAAATTCTTCCTTTTTTTCCTTTCTTTCTTCTTCTCCTCCCAGAATTCTTCACTTTCAGAAAACAAATCTCTCCATCCAAATTTACTTTTTTCTTCATCTTCGTCATCATGACAGATTCAATTAACAAAATTGAATCTCTCCATCCAAATTTCCTTTTTCTTTCAATCAGATCTCTCACTCTATTTCGAATTTAGAGTTTGATTCGATTGAAGATTCAATCTTCATCTAATCTAAATGAAACCCTGAATTCGAATCGGGTGAATTACATCTTCAACTGTCGCCAACTTCTCATTGAAACTGAACCACCACCACCAGCCTTCTCGGTTTTTAATGGACTGCTAATTGGGGATTAATTGAAAGGTTCATGTTAGGTTCATCTTTTGTGTGATTCGAATCAGTGTATGGGGTTTCTGCGACTTGGTTCAGATTTCATGAATAGCTAGGTTTCTGGTGGAGATTAGCGTTGGTGGTTTAACTGAATTGCAGGTGCGGTGCGGATAATGGTAATGAGCTTTCACAGTAAGAGGCAAGACTGGTTGTGGTACTGATTCCTTGCAAATTTCATTACCACTGGTAGTTTGATGTAAGTATTTATCCCTGTCATGCATATATTTTGTTTCATTCACACTGTAAAACATATTACAGATTTGTTAATGTGTTTAATCTCCAATTACCGGATAATGAACCTAGACGACTGAGGGTGTAGACAAATTTAGCAAATTGTATATTTTATCCTAGAGTCAAATTTAGAATCAAGACAAAATATGAATACAGTATCTGACAGATGGATTGTTGATTATCATTAGTTTTAGTTTTAGTTTCATGCTTTCAGTTGTGTTTATGATATGGAAAATGTCAGTTGAAATAAAATTATGTATGTATCAGAACATCACTAGAGTGGTAGAGATATTGTTATATATGTGTTCTGCCTAAAGTTTGAAGTCCTCAAGCTAAAGTCTGGCCCTTTGCAGAATTTGTAAATGGAGCTTCTTCCCATTCCACATTACTGTTAAACTTGCTTTACATTGTTAGGTAAGCTTCGTTTTGTTAATGTTCGCTACTATTTACCGTGTTTGGTTTCTTTTGCTTCATGTTAAACCGCAGTTTATTGGAGGACGGATGCACATTTTACACGTTTGAGGGTACAAAAGGAAAATGTCATTAAAAATATGTCCTGCGAGTTCACAATCCTCAGTTTACTGGAAGGTTTGCACCTTGTTCTGAAGTTGTCGTTTCCAAGTCTCATTGCCATACTATTATAGCTTCCAAATAGAATAAAACTCAAAATGTGAAATGTTTTGTTCAACAGATTGCGACACTGGCTGATTTAGGCCTTGCAGATGCTTACATTAATGGTGATTTTTCCTTTGTTGACAAAGAAGAAGGTCTTCTAGATCTATTCATGGTACAGAGATCTAATTTGGACACTGAGCGTCAACCGTATTCATGTAATTTTAAATTGTTATTGTACAGTTAACTTCAACTAATTCCATATTCGTAATATTAATTTTTGTATATATTCATTGCCACTAGGGATATGAATAACTCTGTTAACAACAGTAAAAGGTATGTGGTTAAGAACAAATTTTTGTATATATTCATGTAATATTAACTCTGTTAACAACAGTAAAAGGTATGTGGTTAAGAACAAATTTTTGACATTTGAAGTTTATCAGTACCGAGGATTTACATGTAGTTGGTTTCAGGGGTTGGTGGACACCAATGTCTTTTGCTGCTGGAATTGCATCAGCAAATTACTTCCTCCGGCATGTTTCTAGGCAAAATACACTAACGCAAGCTCGCAGAAACATATCTAGACATTATGACCTGGTCCGCATCTTTCTACGCTGATATGGTTATTTACTTATTTCTCTTCAATCTCTATGAACTTAACTGACAAGTACTTGCATTCGTTCTTGTAGAGTAACGATTTATTTTCACTGTTCTTGGATGACTCAATGACATATTCATGTGCTATTTTTAAGGTTTAATTCTGTCTCTTTGAGAATTTTTAGTTTAAGCAATAAGAGAGTTCCTATTTACACATTTTCCATTACTAGCACATTACTTCAAATTCATGTGCGCGTCATTCTACAGTAGCAGTAAGAGAGAAGACTAGTTGTGAAACTGATTCATTTGGTGTGCAGCTGAAGTAGTTTTGCAGTACTGGGAAGACTTGAATTTGCTTAGACGTATGCCTAGGTTTTTACAGGTTATGATATGAACTGGGACTGAAGAAATGGTGTTGATGTTGTGCTGTTAGTGGTGCAGTTCAAGTTGTTGGTGTTGGTGTTCTTGAGATTCAGATGGAGATGGTGGTCTCTGGAATGAGAAATCAAGAGCAAGGTTATGGTGCGGCTAAGAGTTAGAAGTTGTTGTGGTCTGACTTGCAGAATGAATGCTGATGGAATTAAATGAATGCAGTGAATGGGTGAAGTGCAGTTGCATTTGCAAGTAAGAGAACAAGGATCGAAGTTGCGGGTGATAATGAAATTGTGGTTGTGCTTGTACCTCAATGGCAGTGTGTTGGTATTGCCAATGGTGGCCAGTGAGCAGCCACAGATGGTGTGAGATTTGAGTTACAGCTGGAGTCACAGGAATGCAGTGTTGCCGCTATTGGGAAGTGATGAATGGAGATGATGAAGAATAGTTTACAAGTTCTAAGAGAAGAAAACAGTGGTGTTTGATTTCTTGAAGGTGTCTCGAAATGCTACTGGAATGGGTTTGAATCAAGGGTGTTGTGTAGTGTTGCTGCCAGTGAGAATGGATAAATAAGGATATGTGTGGATTGCATATAAGAGCTGAAGATGTTTTCAAGTGGATGAGCTTCTAATGACAGATGCAAGGAATTAGTGCAGGAAATGATTGTATAAATTGATTTAGATGTATGTTAGGATATATTTCACAGGGAAAAGAGATTTAATAGGCTGCAATTGGCCTGGAATCGGTGGAATAACGAACAGAACTCTGCCTGAATTTTCTTACTGGCGAGTCAACTCAGTGACCTATCCAACTCATTTGTCTCAGACCAATTAGCAGAGTTAGACAGCTTACTCGGGAACTGACTCAGCTCCCTGTTCTGTTATCTGGACCTTTAAATTATATTTAAAGAATCACAAAGTTTCCGCCAGAATATCATTCTACATCTCTGAACATTTTTCAACTGTATACAATTTTAGAAATTTCTTTACATCTCTTACAAAGAAATATGATATATTTGTTTAAGCATCTCTTTGCTTAAGCATCTCTTTGCTTTATAAATTTACAATTCCGACTAAAATTGCCATTATGGTGGAACAAAATTGTGAGTACAAAATTTAGTTCTGCGTCAATTTTTTCGGTCGGCCATCCCACCGTGGCAGCGGTCATCTAGTGTTTAATCCCCTTAAATTTCCATACATTTTTTAACACCCCTCTAATTGTTTTCCGGCTCTGCCACCGTTGGTATCGCATATTAGAGAACTGAGGAGCAGGACGTTCAATCTTTTAACTAAGTTTTGCAAGTTTTCGTTTAAACTAATAATAATATACTTATTGGGAAGCTTATTTGCAACAGTTTTATGTCTCTTCTTATAAGAAAAAGCCTACACTACAACAACTTCCATGTCAAGTTGTATCATTTGATCTCAAAATAGTACCAAAATAACTGAAATCTAAGAACTTATTTAATTATTGGGTTGGATCAGTTATACAGTGAAAAATCATAAATCAGAGAAAGAGTGAGATTTGAGGTATTCCAAATTTCCAATAACTAATAAGCCTAGCTAGCCCAAGGTCGTACAAGGTATGACCATTGACAGTAAATCGTCAAAAATAAAATAAAATAATAAATTGTAAAAAGAAATTGGTTGAAATTTTGCGCCTCATTGATTCATAGAGCCAGGTAGCCAACTAAAAAAAGAATCAATCAGCAATCCTCTCAGTAAAGTTAAAGGGTGTGGAATTTATAACTCGAACAAATATCAAATTTTATTATTAACATCAAAAAAAAAATAAAAAAAAAATCAAATTTTGTTGCAGAGGGCGCAGTAACCATCATGTAATTTGTATATCGCCCAAAGATTTTACCATCGGCTAAACTACAAGACTTTAAACTTTAATTGAAGCAACCCAAAACAACAAGCAAAAAACTTCTAGAAATCAAGAAGGAAGATAAGAGAAAGAACAAAATAAAACAGAAACCGAACCAAACACAAAAAACAAGCAGAGACACACACCTAAGGATGAAAGATTCCAACATCCCGATTAGAATCAAACGAAAATTAAAGAAATATGTAAACTGTTATAGAGCTACAAAATCACATGCAGGTTTAGCAGCAGGATTGAAAAATCTACCTTATTGTGCTTGCCTTCTCTAGCTTCTCTAATCGCTGGTTCTCCTCGTATGATCTAAAATTACCTTCCGATAAAAGAATAAAATAACCAGACAGCAACCAATATGGCAATAAACACCACTTTGCTCTAGCAAAGTTGCATGCAGCATGGAAGCATAGAATTGGCGTCACCTGGCTGATACTAATGATGCAACGAAAAGATGTTCCAAAGAATGAAGATGAGGCTTTAGATAATTATGATGTTCAAGTTGTTAATCAAAAAAGATGATTAACTTTAACAAAATTATTTAAAACCTTATGTTCATTCTCCGGAAAGATTTTCGTGTACGTAATCCATAATAATGGAGATAACCAGAGAGCTGAATATATCATCTGCAATATCATGTGTGAGAGATGGAAAGCAGAAACATGAGAAGATAGGGGGCATGTAGTTGTATTTATATGGAACTTGTTTCTCAAACCGACCTCAAGTTCTTATTAGGAAATTGTGAAGATTTGGAAACCGGACTCAAGACTTTATACCGATTCTCAAACAAGAAGTAGCTGGGTAACGGATCGGGCCTAGGATCCGCTGATTCCACCCATGACCTGATCCAAGGAAGGCAGGGTCCAATGTAGTCGATTTTGTAATTCCGCCAAAATTGGTGAAATTCCGATCTCGGCACAAAAGAGACTAATATTGTGGGATGCCCGGAATACTTATCAGAATCGGATTGTCTCGCTGATTTTTTTTTCATTGACTAATTTTTTCTTTTCTTTTTCCTCGAATGGCCAAAGAGAAAATTCATAGAAAAAAGAAGTACTTAAAAGGGTACCTCAACCCAATATATAAGAGGGAATAAAATAGTGAAGGGCACTTTCACAAAACCAAAACAACAAAAAGGAACAAGCTTACAAAGGCGGAATAAAAAAAGAGCCCCATAAAGCAATCACTCATACTGCTAGACGTAACAGATGTTCCGTGCTCGACTCGTCAAAAGAATGCATGTAATTCTACCGAGGCTCACCAAATTTTTCTTTTTATTTTAAAATACTTCGTGCTTTTCCCGTTTCCATATGTACCTCACCATATTGTAACCTAATATTAGCAAATTCAACAAAGTCTTTCGTCACCTCAATTAAACTTCCAAGACTTCACATTTGAACCGTAAGTCCAATCAAAACGACGTCCTTCTCGCCGGCTTCGTTTTCAACGTTCACTTCATGAGTCTCTCTATGCTTCGCATCTCTACATAAGTCGCTTCCAGATCGAAGCCAAAGCTTCCGCCGTTTGTCTTCATAAGCTTCAACGCCCTCTCCAAGAGACGGCCGCTCTCAACGCCACACTCCTCCCCGTCAAGGATCGTGGATCACATCCATCATAGGATCGCAGCTTCAGGCCACTTTGATCCATCTCGGCCAAACCCCGTGCCATGGAAAGTTTACCCCGCTACGATACCGCCGATCCCTTTGCTTCCATGGATGCCCATACAATTCAAACCACCTACTTTGTTACCACGACAATGTAGTCTCTTCGATTACATCTACTACCAAGAACTGGCACACTCATTTGTTGATACCACTTGTAGCTTCACCACGCAGAAGAATCGCTACAAAGATGAAAACATGTAAACCATACTTGGGTAATCGACGATATACACGAATCCTTTCACCGTCAAAGCTCGAAGACACAACCAAAAGGCCATAGCCACAATAAGGTCATCTACTTCAAGGATACATCGCAAGAATATCATCGCCTCTCCGTTTCAGAAGACGCGTTCAACACTTTACGAGGCCGCTGAGGATCCCAAGCCCCGCCGCAGGAAAACAACTTTTAAAAACCGAAGAAAAAATAAGACTTGGGGCTTCTCATCGCAATCCATCCCGACGACCATCAAAGACTCATGAGATAACCCCAGACGCTACCAAACATTTTTCTTAAGAAACAGAGGGAGCCATGATAAACAACATAATAACTTCATTCCTACCACTTCACTATCTAGAATATTTCATCATGTAATTTCTGAAAGCATCCCTACACATCCTTAAGAGTACGATAATCTTATATAAAATCCCGTGACGTGGATTCAAGGCGATGCAATGAAAGTAGACACACACATGGGACTACCAACATGGGACGGTTTCACTCCCCTCCACCCGGTTATTTCGATTTCAACATCGGCACCGCCGAAGTTTCACGAGATGTGAATTTCTCAACATGAAGCCATACGTATGCATCAAGACCCAAAAGCACGCCACAAAGATACATTCACATATTCTAGCCATGCCATCGATCTAAAAGAGATATAACTAAGGATTTCCCACTGGATCCCATTCCATATGATAGTCCAAGATTCGAAGATTTGATAGCAGCACATTGGCAAACAGAATGTCTCCCAGCTCATCTATTTCACCTTGTATCTTCGGAAAATTTCTACCATACAATCATCCACGACATATCATCATCGCGATCAGAAGGTCCAGATGCTAAAACAACCTAAAGTCAAGAATGGACCGACGACGCAACCACAATCTCCAAGATTATCCCCGACGTGATCGTTTCCGAGCATATATTTCCATCCATCCGTCGCAAGAATACAACAGTTTTGTAAAATTTTGGAGTCCACCGGAGAGACACCGTGCACGAAACACTGATCCAAACGGTAAATGCTAAAACAAGAGGGTCGATACCTCTTTTCATGGACAGAGTTTTTAGTGTTTCAAACGTAATGAATATTCCTTCTGCTCCATGAAAGGGAATAGGTGACCGACGCGTGACTATGCCACCCCGGGGCCTGCAACATCCCTCCGACTTCTTCCCCGATTTTTACCGTCTGGAAGTTTTCACCTCCCAAGCGAGCTGAAACCTATATATTCCCCTGTACGGAGATACGCACTATGTTTCGGGTCCGATAAAGGGGAGGACCATCAAAATCTGAGTCCCGTACGCGAATTCCCATAGCCGATTCTAGTAAATGGCGCTAATTAGGTTTCGTTGTCAAACCCTAAACCGCAAGCGCTTCCTTTGCAAGCGCTTCCTCTTCCAGCACTTCCCTTACCGCCATGCCTTGCCAAGCGCTTTACAAAGTGGCCCGCACCTGCTCCATGCCCGCTGTTGTTAATGGGTCCCCTTCATACCAAGTCCATGCTAGCAAGCCTCCGCCGCATTCCAAAGCCTAGCCCTGAAGTCACCCAATCATACCAGATTTGCGCAAAGCTACCAGATGAAAGGATTGCGGATTCTACCTACCTCTCGAAAAATACTTTGAATAAGGAATGAATCCCATGATAAAGCCGCACATGAAGAAAGGAAATTGTCCCACAAGAGCACGCTTTGCCACTCCCAAGACATCTTCGCTTCCTCACAAAGGCGGGGCTTTGCCAACCATTTACGTCAGCTTTTTGGAACAATCCGCACCTTTCATGCTAATACCACCCAATGCCAATGCTCCACGCCAACAGACAATCCGCGCTCCATTACCGACGCCATGCTTGCCAAGCGGCCCACGCCCATTCCAAGCCCATCGTGCCGACAAATCCCTTTCATGCCAAGTCTATGCTAAGAAATTTCCCCGCCTCGTTCCAAACTCGGCCCCAAAGACACCTAGTCATACTGGGATCTGGTGGCAGCTACCTCTGGATGCAAGGATTATGATTCTACTTACATCTCGAAAAGGTCGACAAATCTCCCTACTCTTTTATAGACATGATACTTGAGTTTGAATACCGAAAGGACTTCCTATTTGGATCCAAGTAAGGAAAAGAGGCAATCGGTGAGCCCATGAGGATAAATGCCTAGCCCGCCGTGCACGCCTCACCTCACCAAGTCGCGCTCTGCCATGGCTGCACCATGCCTAGCCATCCGCTCCATTGCCGCGGCCCCACCATGCCTAGCCGTCCGTGCACGCCACCTCACCAAGACGCGCCTTGCCATGGCCGCACTGTGCTGCCATCACTCCATTGCCGCTGCCCCACTACGCTTAGCAGTCCGCACGTGCTCCATCTTGCCAAGGCTGCACTATGCCAAGACGCTTGCTCCACCTGGCCGCAACCCTATCACTCCACGCGTTTGCCTTACCAAGACACGCCACCTCTTGCCCCCCTCGAGCCAAGCCGTCCACTTGCGTCGCCTTCCAAGACCGCGCCCCTTTTGCCTTCGGAGATGTACGACCATACCAAGCCGGTAACATTCATCTCACCACCCCATGGTCCGCATTCCCAAAGACAACTTACGCAGGCCGCCAACACTGGAAGCCAAAACTCGCTTTTTTACCACTCAAAAGGTTAGTCGGATTCTCCTAACCATCTTTGCAATGATTTACACTCGATTCTCGACTTTTGTCACCATCATATGCTTACCTCGCAACAAGGAACCTGCTGAGCTGCAGGGGACTTAATGTTGATGGTGGTTTTTATCTAGGGTTAAAATCGTGAAACATTAAACCCTAGCAAAAGTGATGTCACAACATTTAAAGCAACAAGCATTTACTAGGCACATTTACTAAAACCTTTAATGTGTCCCTAAATAATTACTGGGTATCTTTTTCAAATTAGGTTACTAAAAGCCAAACCCTAACTCCCACGCTGCCAATGGCAAATCATGCCACCACACCGATCAATGCCAAAGCATGCCAACGATGCTAGCCGCACTTCGCGCCAATGGAAAATCATTCCAGCCACATCGACCACGCCAAAGCATGCCAACCATGCTAGCTACACCTCCAGCGACAATGGCAAATTATGCTACCACACCGACTGCCAGCCTAAAGCATGCCAACCATGCTAGCTACACTGCGTTCAAATCATGCCAACAATGGCTAAAATCATGCCAGCTCTACACTAATAAAATCGCCAGATCACACCGACCGCCCAAAGCATGCCAACCATGCTAGCCGCACCTCTCGCGCCAATGGCAAATCATGCCACCACACCTGATCGCCCCTAAAGCATGTCAACCATGCTAGTCGCACCTCCGTAAATCATGCCACCACAACGGGCAAATCATGAAAACAACCACACCTACCGGCGCCATGCCAAACGCACTCGCCATGGCCCCATGCCGCGCCACCATACCGGCCTTCACTACGCGGCTATCAAACTAAGGCGTGCAACAATCAATGGTTGCCCTTCAACCCTGTGGAGCAAATCCTGGGCCGTCTAAGGTTACCAAACGATCTTCGCCCCAAAATCCTAGCTTGGTCATGAACCTAGCCCAAGCTAGCCACGCCATGCGCCTATGGAAAACCCTTGGCCCCACATGCCAAGCCAAAACCACACCTAGCCCAAGCTAGTCACTCCATGCGCCTATGGCAAACCCTTGGCCCCACATGCCAAGCCAAACCAAACCTAGCCAAGCTGGGGTCGCAACATGCCAAACGCACTTTGCCGTGGGGCCCCAGCCATGTTAGTCCCATCATGCCAAGCCAACATGGCCCTATCCACGCCATGCTCCTATGACAAACCGTCCCACATTCCATGCCAAAACGGCTCCAAGCTAGTCATGCTATGCGCCTATGGCAAACCCGTCCCACATACCAAGCCAAAACCGCACCTAGCCAAAACCCACGCCCATACGAACCCTTGGCCCCATATGCCAAGCCAAACCAAACCTAGCCAAAGCTAGCCACGCTAAGGCGAACCCTTGGCCCCACATGCCAAGCCAAACAAATAGCCAAGCCAAACATGGCAAATTCTTTGCCTTGGCCCTAGCCATGTTAGTCACATCAAGCCAAGCAAAACACCCTTGCCTTGTCCCTAGCCACGCCATACGCCCATGGCAAACCATTGGCCCCACATGCCAAGCCAAAATCGCACCTAGCTAAAGCTATCCACGCCCAAGGCGAACCTTGCCCCACATGCCAAGCCTAACCACACCCTAGCCACGCCACCCCGTTAGCCTTCCATACGCGTGCAATCACCAAAAAACGGCGTCAAACGACACAATAATCAACGCGCCCTTCAATCCCATGTGAGCAAACTCCTATCCATCCAAGGTTACCAAAACGACACATGGAAACCTTCAAACCCAAGAGCAAACCTAAGTTTGATGACACATGGTAACCTTACCATGCCAACAACATGCCAACCTAGCCGCGCTACCACGTTGTCTTCTCACTTCGCGGCCACCAAAAAAGGCGTGCAACAATCAACGTTGCCCTTCAATCAAGAGAAAATCATATCCATCCAAGGTTACCGACGACATATGGTAACCTTTGGTCCCGAAACCTAAGTTTGGCCACACCAAACCTTGCCATGCCAACCCGCATGCCAACCTAATAAGGCCACCACATTGGCCCTCACTACGCTACCAAAACGGCGTGCAACAATCAACGGTTGCCCTTCAACCTCAGGAGAAAATCCTAGCCACCCAAGGTTACCGCACGACACATGGTAAACTTTGCCCGAAACCTAAGTTTGGCCACGCCAAACCTTGCCATGCCAACAAAGATGCCAACCTAGCCAGCCATTACATTGGCGCCACCACGTTGCACCATCCTCACTTTAAACCTGTGAGAAAATCCTAGCCACCAAAACGAAGGCTAAGTTTGGCAAACCTTGTCATGCCAACGACGTGCCAACCTTTCCACTCCTCTCAAGATACAAAATCTCGACATCAAGGTCACTCAAGATGGCCGTCAAGGTTTCCGAGCTTGACTTGCCAAGCCACAACAACGTGCTATATGTTTTCCAAAACATTCGAGACATCAACACAAACTTGGGGATCTCTTTGGGTATTGGCTTTGAGGTTTACAGCCACATGCGTACACTACGCCTGGCCATAAGGAAGTGTCATAAGGGTGAGGCGTTTAGTAAATACGGGAAGTTATGTGTGAAAACGCTCATGGGACATAAAGCACATGCGTTAACAACTTTATGGGACATCAATTCCATAACGTTAGCAATGAAAACCAAGCCATGCGTTAACCACTTTATGGAACATCAATTCCATGCATACGGCTATCACCTCCTCCCATTTACGTCCCCACTCCTTAATGAGACCAGGGTACTTTTTACTCCGACTTGTATAAATAGGTCTTACTTATTTCTATTGAACAACAAGTTCACACGGAGATACAACACTCGAAATACCGACTTGCTAGCCCACTGGGGAGCCTTCACTTTTCTCGATAAAAGTCGTGGTAAACCAACTACCTTCCGTAATCAACTATTCTCGTCTCACCACTTTCCTTGCTTCCCTTCCCAAAACCAACCCATTCTCCTCCACTTTGTGACCGAGGCAAGTCCGGGAACGACCATTTATTGGTTTAGGCCGGACTTGTACTGTATTGATCTCTCGAATCTAAAATACTCCTTTTGCAAGACATTGTTTAGGGTTTAAATTTTTTCTCACCCGCACACCCGCAATTACCGAATCGTAAAACCATTTTCACCTACAAACACCTATCATCTCCAAATGTTCTTGGTTAGCTAATCTCTATTTTAGAATGTTTTCGAAATATATAATCACATGAAAATATACTTATTGTTCATTTTGATAACACTATACGTAGAAAAGAATTTTGTGGCCTCTGTTTGTTTTTAGGCCCAAGCAAGGCTTAGCTGCTTATATGGGAGGGCCGGGTTTCTGTAACAGAGTTACCAGGATATTGTTATTGGTAGTTTTGTCTCACTCAAATGACTTCGTAAGTCGACAGTTGATTGGGTCGAAGATGGAAAACACAACTTTGGAAATGTGGAAATCTCTACAGATATGTTTTTCGATGACATGAAACCTAGCTGGAGAAAGTTATCGGAATCATACAAAATCTAAAAGTATGTACAGCAAGACAGAGAACATATACCGCAAACACCTAATTAATGATTTAAATGTAGTGTAATGACACATTTGATGGCGTAGATGAGAAGGGTCCTAAGGTCATACTAACCAATTTGTCGGGAATTTCACCTTACCTGTGTAATTTTGTTTTTAAACTTATGTTTTTATATATTGTCCACTAAAATTAGTGTTTAAACTCCCTTAAACGGTATACATTTTTTAACACCCCTCTAACTGTTTTCCATCTGCCACCGTTGGTATCGCATATTAGAGAACTGAGGAGCAGGACGTTCAATCTTAATTAAGATTTGCAAGTTTTCGTTTAAACTAATAATAATATACTTATTAGGAAGCTTATTTGAATAGTTTTATGTCTCTTCTTATAAGAAAAAGTCTACACTACACCAACTTCCATGTCAAGTTGTATCATTTGATCTCAAAATAGTACCAAAATAATGAAATCTAAGAACTTAATTAAATTGGGTTGGATCAGTTATACAGTGAAAAATCATAAATCAGAGAAAGAGTGAGATTTGAGGTATTCCAAATTTCCAATAACTAATAAGCCAGCTAGCCCAAGGTCGTACAAGGTATGACCATTGACAGTAATCATCAAAAATAAAATAAAATAATAAATTGTAAAAAGAAATTATTGAAATTTGTCACCTCATTGATCTATAGAGCCAGGTAGCCAACTAAAAAGAATCAATCAGCAACTGTCAGTAAAGTTAAAGGGTGTGAATTTATTGTTGGGATCTATAATAAATTTTATAAAATTAGATGCCGAGCCTGTAAGATAATGATATTTCTCCCTTTCATCTTTTCCTTTCTTTTTTGTTGTTTGACAATTTTTACAAAATGGGCATGAACATTTTCTTCTTCTTTTAGGTGTGGCCTTTGGCCCTTAGACAATCCATAATATGGACACTTCTTGCACTAGATATAGCAGTTGCAGTACCAATTTGATGAAAACATTGCATGCCAAGAGTTTTAACTTCTCACTTTATTCCTACGATAATCACAATGATATAATGCTCTAATTTCTTTTGAATGAGCAAAGCAACAAATTAAATCCTTATATAAAGAGTCATTTAGTTCGCATATGGAGAAGTTAAATGCATCATGTTGAAGACCAAAAAGAATTAGGGTAGATGGGTTGGTGGAGGAAACTGAATTGGATATATACTTGTTTCGAAGCAAAACTAGGTATTAAAACAAACAAGGTTGTACAAGGAAAATTTCTCAGTAAAAGCAAGAGTTAAATACGATGAAAGGTAATGCCTACATCTTAGAAGATAAAACTAGACGCTATGGAATGTCATTGGTAAATAACAGTTCATATGATACTTCAAATTAATTATACTTGCACAAGAATCACAAAATCAAAAATTGGAGTTTGAAATGTTCATAGCTTTTGTTGGTTTTTCATATCGATAAAAACTTGATCCTGGCGAGGTTTGAACTCTTGATATGGATATTTTTTTATAGGACAATCCATTTAGTGATATGAAAATAAATTTTTTTCTGCACTCGTCTCAGGTGAAAGTAGTCATTTGTTTTTCAAATTTACTTTAACGGATATTTATCTTATTTTTGTGTACTCGTATTTATTTTATTCCTATACCGCTATGAGTTTATCTCAATGATTACAAATTATACTAATATTCTTAGAATAAAAATGAAAATTATCCCCAAATGCTGCGATTGGCTGAGAGAGTTGAAAAAATAATGTGTCTAGACATCATTATATGGAAGGAAAATGTTTGCTTTTGTATTTGATCATGGTTTTGTTATACTGTGACATCATGAATAATGGAATCCGTCGGCAATCACACAGAAAAAATCCCTCAATATCATACATTTAGACAACAACTTTTTTTATAAAATCCAAATGCTTATTACGTGTGTTCTATATCTACACAAGTTTTCTACGAGATATTAAAATTTAGTTCAATTTAAGCTTTAATCACTAGTTTACATCAGTAATTTTCACCAATAACTGATGGCAGTATTGTTTATATGTTTTCGGTTATATCTATTTTATTAGAACACACTGTATTTTATAATAGTAAAAGGAAACAATTCCATGAAAGGTATTAATTTCCTTGGAATTAGTATCTTAGGGAAGGTAAGGAAAAACTTTCCATGAATACATGCAATTGAGTTTAAAATAGATTTTAGGCCATAATCTTTTTTTTTTATAGTTCTATTTAAATAGGTTTTTGATTAAAAAACGGAAAACATGCTATTTCCATGAAAAAAATATCTAATACCTATTAGTAAAAAATATCTTCAAATTCATTATTAATTACTCCCTCCGTTCTTAAATAATAGGCTGGTTTCATGTACAAATTACACATGAAACTGGCCTATTAGAACGGAGGGAGTAGATTGTATAACAAAAATTCTGAGGTTGCAAGATAATAGTAGAACTGTGGTATGTCTCTTTTTTGTTCTTTTTTTTCTTCATTTCGTTTTCTTCATTTGCATTTGTCAATTTGTATAATTGAGAATACAAATTTGTCAATTTGTCAATTTGGGTCCAAGAGCATAGCTCAGTGGTATCCCATCAACTCCAGTAAGGAGGAAGTCAGGGGTTCAATCCCCGCCGCCGTAAAGGTTTGTAGTAGATTAGTTGTATAGTGGGTTGCGCGGTGTTGGGTCTGGCAGTGCAGCCATTCCAACTGGCTGGGTTCGGGTAAGGGTCTGGGTCCGGCTTTCGAGTATAAAAAAAAAAAAAAAAATTGAGAATACTATATACTCATACTTTGAAGGTATTGTTTTATCCCAAAGATTCCTTTCATCTCTCGTAACTAATCAATAATTAAGCTTATAATACATTTCAATATACCAAGGAAGTCCGGAGCCGACTTTCCTACGATTTAAAAATGATTAACAATAATGTGGATTTCAATATTGTTATTAGAAGAGGTTTAGATTTTTGCTAATCTTCACAAATCAAATTTCTAACAGACTGTCAATGTGATCTTAGTATCGTAAGTCTTAATCTCTTTGGGTACTAAAAAAAAATTGTGAAAGGACGATAGCTCCTGGCTAGTTTCCGCATAATTAACTTAAATTTAATATGGAAGGGCCACTTCACGCATAGCCGATTTAGTTGGATGACCACAGATTTTAACATGGTATCAGAGCTAGGCGCGTACCTATACGCTGGGTATAGGTCGAATTATGGACACCGTGACCCGAGTGGGCACTTGTACACCCGTGAGTGACCTAATGATTCACTCATATGGCCTGTACGTGGGGTGTACCGTGACTGAATGTCACCTACATATCAGTGACCACTCTACGTAGGTCCACGTGTTAGGACGAATGACTGACCTTACACGTGAGGGGGCGTGTGAAAGGACAATAATCCCACATCGCTAGTTTTCGTATAATTAACTTAAAATATAATCGGAAAATGGGTCATATGACTAAAACCCAAAAAGTATGTGAGCAATGGACTTGTAAAATATAGGTTTAGGTGAAAAAGACATAGAAAATATTAGTCATATATACCCTTTGCTTTAAACTTTATTCTTTTTCTTATCCTTCAAAGTATAATTCTGATGGGAAATAAATTTTGAATAGTAAAAATTAATTAGTTGCACCCTATTTTCAAAGAGTGCATAATGTATATTTTTGATACTTATATGAAAATGTTTTGTCCAGGTTGCACTTGGGTGCATCATGCATATTCTTATAGAAAATAAAATTTGACCATGTTGCAACTGGGTGCATAATGCATATTCTTATATAAATAAATTTTGGACATGTTGCACGTGGGTGCATAATGCATATTTTATAGGAAATGAATTTTGTCCAAGTTGTACTTGGGTGCATAATGTATTATCGGTCTGGTTTCAAAACTTTTTTTTTCCTTCGAATTTCATATCAACAATGGATCTTGTTTTGTAGAGATTTTCGAGCCCTTTCCAAAAATATAAATTTTATTAAAATCCGACTTATATTTCGGAAGTTTAGACATTTCTCGCGATTAATTTTAATTGTAGAGAGAGAAAATAAATAGGAGAGAGAAAAGGATAATAAAAAGAAAAAGAATAAAGTTTAAAGCAAAAGGTATATATTGTTAATATTTTCAATGTCTTTTTCACCTGAACCTATATTTTACAAGTCCATTGCTCCCATAATTTATGGATTTTGGTCATATGACTCATTTTCCAAAAATTTATATGGATGAAAATACTTATACTTCGAAGGTATTTTTCTATCTAAATGATTCCTTCCATCTCTCATAACTATTAATCAAAATTAAAAATCATCATTTTATTTGGAAGGAGAGTGTAGGAAAGAGAGTGTCTGAAACAGGATTTTTGGTCAAAATCATTTCTAGGTCTTTGACCTTAGTCAAAATCGATTTCAGGTTCTTCCCGAGTGATTCAAGCTATTATCCGAGAGATTTCAGAAGGTTTAGGGTGTTTGAGTGTTCCCTTCGTGGTTGTTGAAGAGCAGAAGTCATCATCTCGTTCAGGTAAGTGAACTAAAATTCGATTTCTCTAATTTTATTTCTCCTAATGGGGTTGGTAGAGTTGTTGGTTGGGTGTTCTACGGATTTTGATTTGAGTCTTCATTGATTTATCATTTGGGTTGTCTTCAGATCTCTCTTTTGGTTTTCCTTTCTTCTAGTTGTTCTTCTTCTGTTCTTCCTTTGCCTCTGTGTCTTTCTCTCTGTTCTCTTAGTTGTGTTCAAACTAGATTCATTTTTTTTCCAGCATCTTTTCTTTCTTCTCTTCTCCTCTGGTTATCCCCTTTTTCTTCCTTCTACTTGTTCTCCTCCATGCCTCCCTTACCTCTCCTTTGATCGACCGCGATCCTTCTATATTTTTACCTAATCCCCGACTCTCTCTCAATGGGTGTTTCTTCATTTTATTGGTTTTTTTAATTGTTTGGGGAATCAAGTTTTTTAAGTATAAATATAGGTATAAAGGTAAGCTTGTTACCATAGGAAACTTTCTGCTCATGGCTTCTCCTTCAACCTCTATTATCAAAATATATATATATAGTTTCATCTGATATTGTAAACAAATTAGCTGTTAATATGATGAACAACTTAAATGAGAGAGCACAGAGGGAACTGGAAAAAACGAATTAAGGAGAGCAGAAGAGATATTAGAGATCCTATTCTCGGGAAACAAAAAAGGAGATTGATCTATTATTCTAACCACATTCTTATTAAGCATCTCACCATCTGTAGCCACAACTCCATCTATAAATGAAACAGTAGTTACATTATGTAACCCTTTAGATTTCTTGACATTCTCATCCTCAACCCCACTAACTTTCCTCTTGTAATTTCTCTTCTTTCTTTCCGGTTCCTTCAATTTGATTGTGAAATCCAACAGAGTACTTGTTTTTCGTTGATGATCAGAGGCTTTTTCTATTCTTCTCACCGCTTCATCAATTTAAACAACATGAAGACCATCCTTTATGACAAGCTTCCCACCAGTCAGCACTTCCATCTGAGAAGATCCACCAAAAAGATTGGCCTTATCTTCACCAGAACCTGAAGAAACTTTCGCTTTACCTTTTACTCTATTCCTTTCCTCCACCATACGCCTATCTGCAATAGATCTTTCGGCATCAACTGAAAATTGAGCAGCCACCAGATCAAGCTCAGTACTTTCACCCAAAATTTGGACTTGAGTAGTCGGATCAACCTCCCTAGAACATTCTCCTGATACTCCAACAGAATCTCGTGATGCTTCCAATTCCAATTCAGTTCTAGTAGCTTTGATAACTCCATGTTGGATCATATCGTCATGACCATTGTGACCAGTAAGAACGGGTTCAATTTCATTAAAGATTTCATTCCCAGCTGTTGATGGTGGTTTTTAGCTTAGGGTTAAAATCATAAAACTGCACATCTGGCATGACGTCATTATGACCATTAGCACATTTATCGAATCGATCAGCATGCTTACGTAAGAATTACCAGGGTACCTTTTTTCTTTCCATGTGTCATGTTCCACGACAGAACCCTTAACATTAATTGACATCACCTGTGCAAAACCCTAAATTCTCATGCTACCGCGCCAAGGCATGCCAACCATGCCAGCCCCACCACTGTGCTGATAGCAAACCGTGCCAGCCACATCTCCACGCCAAGGCATGCCAACCATGCCAGCCGCACCACTGTGACAATGGCAAACCGTGCCAGCCACATCTCCGCGCCAAACGCACCTTGCCTTGACCCTAGCCATGCTAGCCGAACCATGTGCCAAACGACATGCCAAGCCCTTGGCCTCACCATGCCAAACGCACCTTGCCCTAGCCACGTTAGCCGCGCCACCATGCTGGCCTTCCATATGCAGCTACTAAAACGAAGGCGAGCGACAATCAACAGTCGCACTTCAATCCCAGGATCAAATCCTAGCCATCCAAGGTTACCAGACAATGCATGGTAACCTTTGGCCCGAAACCCTAGTTTGGCCACGCCCAAACCGCGCCAAGGCATGCCATGCAAATAGCATGCCAACCTAGCCGCGCCACCATGTTGGCCTTCCATATGAGGCTACAAAAACGAAGGCGTGCGACAATCAACGGTCGCCCTTCAATCCCATGATCGAATCCGAGCCATTCAAGGTTACCAGAAAACGCATGGTAACCTTTGGCCTGAAACCCTAGTTTGGCCACGCGCAAACCGTGGCAAGGCATGCCATGCCAATAACATGCCAACTTGGCCGCGCCACCATGCTGGCCTTCCCTATGCGGCTACTTAAACGAAGGAATGCGACAATCAATGGTCACCCTTCAATCCCAGGATCGAATCCTAGCCATCCAAGGTTACCAGACAACGCGTGGTAATTAACCTTTGGCCTGAAACCCTAGTTTGGCCACGCCCAAACCGCGCCAAGGCATGCCAACCTAGCTGCGCCACCATGTTGGCCTTCCCTATGCGGCTACTAAAATGAAGGTGTGCGACAATCAACGGTCGCCCTTAAATCCCAGGATCGAATCCTAGCCATCCAAGGTTACCAGACAACGCATGGTAACCTTTGGCCCGAAACCCTAGTTTGGCCGCGCCCAAACCGCGCCAAGGCATGCCATGCCAATGGCATTCCAACCTAGCCGCGCCACCATGCTGGCCTTCCCTACGCGGCTACTAAAACGAAGGCGTGTGACAATCAACGGTCGCCCTTCAATCCCAGGATCGAATCCTTGCCGTCCAAGGTTACCGGACAATGCATGGTAGCCTTTGGCTCGAAACCCTAGTTTGGCCGCGCCCAAACCGCGCCAATGGCATGCCAACCTAGCCGCGCCATCATGCTAGCCTTCCCTATGCGGCTACTAAAGCGAAGGAGTGCGACAATCAACGGTCCCCCTTCAATCCCCGGATCAAATCCTAGCCATCCAAGGTTACCAAACAACACGTGGTAACCTTTGGCCTAAAAACCTAAGTTTGGCCACGCCCAACCGCCCTAAGGCGTGTCATGCCCACGGCATGCCAACCTATCCGCACCACAATACTGGCCTTCCCTACACGGCTATCAAAAACAGAAACGTGCAACGATCAACGGCTACCTTTCCGCTTAAGATGCAAAATCTCGACCGTCGAAGGTCACCAAGCTAGCGAGTCTCCCAAGCTCGACTTTCCAGGCAACAACCATGTTACATGTTTTCACGAAAACGTTCGAGACATCAAATCACAAAATGCGGGATCTTCTTTGGGTTTTGGTTTGGCGATTTACAGCGTGCGGCGTACACTACGCCCGTAATAAGAAAGTGTAATAAGGATGAAGTGGTTAAGTAAATAGGGAAGTAATGGTGAAACAATCTTCTTTTATGGAATATCAATTCCATGCGTTAACGGTTACCACCTCCTCCCGTTTACTCACCCATTATTCCATTCCTTAATGAGACCAGAGTACGTTTCACTCCGACTTGTATAAATAGCTCTTACCTATTTCTACCAAAGAACAAGTTCAGTCAGGAGCATACAACACTCAGAAAATATTTGCTAGATTTCCATCTGTTAGCTTCCCACTTTCTGATACAAGTCGTAGAAAACAACTACTCTTCCAGAAATCAACTATTCTGGTCTCATCACTTTCCTTGCTTCCCTCCCTAAAACCAACCCATTCTCGTTCACTTTGTGACCGAAGCAAGTCTGGAACGACCATTCTTGGTTTAGGCCGGATTTATACATATTGATCTGTCGAATCTAAAGTACTCACGTGCAGTACATTGTTTAGGGTTTAAATTCGTTTCTCACCAACACACTCAAAATTACCGTAATTAGCAGAAACCATTTTCATCCTCCAACAATTGGAGACCACAGTGGGAGATCAATCTCTCGGTTGCAATATCGATTTTCAACTTCCAATATCACTTTTCACTCCTAACTTCAAAATGGTGGAACTCAGATCCGGATTAACTGCGAACTCCGAGAACACCAACACAGAATCTGTCCCTGGTATTAACGTTACCCATGTCGGCATCACTACACAACCTACTGACCCCAGCAGCATCGAGAGAACTTCTTCAAGTGTAACACCACCGATCCCCAGGGCCAGAGCCGCCACCGCCTCTAACGTTCCTGCACAATTTGATAATCCTGACAGTACCGAAAGCGCCCCTTCAGGCGTTACGCCACTAGTCACCAGAGCTAGAGCTGCCGCTACTTCCCCCAACGCTTCGTCAAACATGGCGCCTCCAACCGCCACCAGAGACTCCAGTTACCCCACCAACGGGACGAGAAATCGGAGGAAACAGACCCTATATCACCATCGCTGATTTGATGGAATGACAAGAGGTTCTTTCTAGAACCCAGACGGACATGGTCTCGACGCAGAAAGAATTACTCGTTTTTATCAAAGCCCTGACAGAACGGCTACCACAAGAGTCACGTCTTCCAGAGCCGATCAGGAACACCTCCAACACCTCGACGGAACGCGTCTCCGCGGACGAGGAGATTCGTGTCAGAACCCCATCAGAAAGAAATCAGCCATCCAATTTTGTCACGCGAGAGGATTTGGAGCAACTTCTTCGGAACCGAATCAAGAATGATGAAATGGACATGCATCAGCACCAACCTCCCTATCCACCTGAAATACAAAGAATTCCTCTTCCAAGAGGATACTCCTCTCCTCAGTTCACCTTGTACGATGACACCGGAAATGCACGCGAACATGTCTCTTGCTTCCTGGAGTCCTTAGGCGAAAATGAGTATAATCACGCTCTCCGCCTGAGGGAGTTTTCGAAATCACTTACCGGAAGGGCGTACACGTGGTACAACAACATCGCGCCAAACAGCATCCCTAACTGGGGTGGCATGGTTACCACTTTTTACAAGAAGTACTTCTTCGTTCTGAACAAGTTACCTTCTCGGACCTAGGAAGGATGTACCAACGGGACAATGAACATACAAACGATTTTGTTAAGAGATTCAGGGTTCATGCACTAGACTGTCACGACCCAAACGTGACCGAGCAGCAGTTGGTGAATTCATGCATCAATGGTATGGCTCCCATTACCGCGCCGTGCTAGAGAACCTACGTTTTCAGTCATTCTCTGAGATCCATGAAGCTGCCAGGAGATCAGCAACGACAGCACCAGCATTATTAGAAAGATCTAGACCATCCAGAACCGAAGACATACGCAAAACTCGCAGCAGTAGACGTCTCATCAACAAGCCGTACAACGCCGTCCCCTCCCCTGTGAGCGTAGTAAACGAGGGATGAAAAAGGAAAGCTCCAGCAGCGGACCAGCAGCCTAAACTCGAAGCACCAGCAAGACTAGTAACTCCGCCACGGAAGGCTGCCGCTAAAACTCCCATACATCATCGTGAGGCTAAAGGAAATGCCCTGGATTTCCCGTTTCCCATCGAGGAGGTGATCGATCTCCTATAAGCATGAATTCAAGATGATGTTATCAGACAACCATCTTCCAAACGCCCACAACTTGAGGCCGAGATGGCAAACCCCAAATATTGCCGCTACCACAGATTTGTTAGCTATCCAACCAGTGATTGCAACAGACTGAAGCACATCTTCAAAGAAAAGATAGAAACAGGGGAACTTCGGCTGGGAAATGAAGGAGTACATCGAGACCCACTTCCAGTGAGGAATTTGTGGAATCTCTGTGGACTCCGTACACGAGACTGTGCAATCTATGATACAACACGTATGCGAAATCCTTTACCTTTCCAAGGTGCAACGTCAAGACATCTTCACGGCTCTCGATCGTGTCGTGTCAGGCAAAGGACTTTTTTCCCTCCGCAGAAACCACCCTGAAGGCCCATGCTCTCCCAGCGGGCGGAATCGAAAAGGACGACTAGGGACTGCTGACCACGTCCTATTTAAGAGGTATTGAATTCGACAACAGGCTAATCGACACAGCCTCTGACTTCAACATCGTTATTTTCAAGACTCTGAAGGCCGCAGGATTTACAAAACAAGAAGCTACCCATTCCCCGTCCGTGGTTAAGAGCCTCGGAGGAGAAGCCTTGAACACGCACGGCTACGTTAACCTCGAGATCAGGTGGGAGACGCTATAACGCGTAGCAAATTCCACATTGTCAAAGAACTGGGTTATGACATGATATTGGGACTCCTATGGGTACTCGACAACAAGGAGAAATTGGCAACATCTCCTCTCCCCGTGTCGACACCCGAAAGAATCTCCAACAAACCGTCCCACTTGCTTCCACATCGACAAATTACCGACGGAACCTAGGCACCTGGAGATGACATGTTGGTGCTAACTCAAAGATTCCAAACACAAGTAAGTTTGGCCGAACAATCTTCTTTACAACCAGTCGTTTCTTCCCCTTTTCCCTCACGATGACTCAAAGACGATTGTCGCACGAATGGTGTCAAAAGAAATGCGAGTGGGGCGAGGGGGCCATTCAAGCGCTTTGCCAAAATTTGGAAGCTACCATTGAAACCGACGAGACCAAGGCTCAACGGTTGCACAAAGCCCGAACTCGTTCCAAATCGGGGATATGGTGGTCAAAGCGAACTCTTTTCAAGTCGGGGAGATGACGGTGAAGATGGCTACCCGGACCAATTCACCAAAGGAAAAAGAAGACAAACCATATCTGGTGGCAGACATCCTTTTGGGAGGCTATTGCAAGCTCATCAACACCGAAAAGCTGGGAGACGTGATAATTCACTCACGATGGCTCAAGCTTTTCAATCCCTAAAACATTGTACCACTCTCTTCCGGCACTCTCCCTTTAGTATTTTCTTCAGCAACTTCTCCTTGATATTTGTATTCGTTTTATTCAAAAGGCATACATTTCTTTCCGATTCGCCAAATCTCAGAAAATATACCAAACAAATTTAAATAATTAAGAAGCCATTAACCATCCAATCACAACCAGAAACACCAACTCGTCCTAAGAGAAGGCTTGGGTATTTCAAAAATGAAAAATTTTATTCAAAGGCAGAAACCGCAATTAGTCACCGCAGACACAAAAAAAAGAAGGGGAAGTATGCAAAACATCAGGACAACAAAACGAAGAATAGAAACAACGAAGAAGAGGAAGCTAATGAATCTCCGACGCCTCAGTCAGAGCTCTTTCAAACACTTTCCCCAACAATCTTTCGGACAGCAAAGGTTCCATCCGTAATCCTCGTCAACCACGACAGCCTCGACGTCCCACCCAGAAGTCGTCTCCACGGC
The DNA here is from genome assembly GCA_023531295.1 of Papaver armeniacum. Taxonomy (NCBI): domain Eukaryota; kingdom Viridiplantae; phylum Streptophyta; class Magnoliopsida; order Ranunculales; family Papaveraceae; genus Papaver; species Papaver armeniacum. The sequence continues at coordinate 69,583 of JAJJWW010013904.1, forward strand.
AGCAACATCTGTCTCTTTGTTGATATCCGCCTCGGCAACCAACCCACCATATGCCATCACGACTTCTCAAACGCCACCGACAGCAGTTCCGCTGTTTTCCCCAAGAGTTGTTTCAGTTTCGTCAACCGTGACGTCATCAGCCTCCTCGGAAGTCTTCTCAGCGACCTTTCGAGTGGAATTTCCTGGTCCTTCAGAACCAAGGGGTGTGCAACAATCAGCGTACGAGACGTTGCTTCGCGAGCTCAATCACTTCCCTTTGTCGGTAGAGCAACAAAAAGCTTCATTCGTTCCCTCTATATATATACATTAAAAAAACAATTTTAATGAAGCGACGTATATTTGTATGTAAATGAATAACACAATTACACAAATAAATACTCACCACTAGTTTAAGAATGGTAGTATCATCTCTACCGTCGGCTTGAGAAGAAGATGTGAATGCTCTGTTGGTCCTCCTACCCGTAACTTTGATCGATCCGTATTACCCTACCATGGGAGAAGCCTTCATACCATTGATAGTAATCCGTTGTTGCCTCGTAACCTTTATCCACATGCACCCAAAATGTGATGTCTACGAGGCTAGAATGTCTATCATTCCAATGCTTGACATCGATTGCGGGTTCGTAAACCACTTTTATTTCGGCCTTGCCGGCCTCACATTTGTTCAAATTGTGCTTGAACGGAGGTACATCGTCTTCATCGGGTGAATCTTGAACAAACCCAAGTTGACGCATGATTCTCAAAGGATTGTACATTGAAAAACCGTTGGGATGAAACAAAGGGCCATGGTAATACACGACATCTTCCCTGCGCCAACTCTAGCATCCTTGTAAGGAGTAAAGATTACCTCTTCCGCCGTGATGTTGTCAAGTTTTTTACGCATTTCTATCAAGGCATCGGTTTGTTCCTTATCCCGAGAATAGGAGTACACCCAACGGGTTCTGTTGGACTACCGGGCTCCAATTTGAGTTGATTTTCACATCTTCATTGTCTTTGAAGCAGTGAGGGAAATGATCATAAATCCACACCTATTTTAAACAATCAAATAAACATAAAAATATATCGAAGGAAAAAAACATACTAAAAGAAGACAACTTTCATCAATCCAAATACATTGGATTAGAGCCAAATTCCCATTAATTTGAGAAGTTCGTTCGCGAGATCCTGGGGAAAGGCGACCATTCGGATGTGCAACTATGGCGGTCCCCCAAGAGTACTTGTTCACATCTTCTAAGGGGTCCAAAAGGCAGAAGAAGGTTGGCGCTCACCTGTTACCTTTCTTTGTCGGGAAATACAACCGATGCAGGGACGTACAACAAATAAGCTGCCGCCGCATAACGACATTCCATATCAGAGAGACCTCCTTTTTTTCCTTCTCTGCGGTACCAGCAAACATCTTCCTAATGTCCACAAGTTTGAACTCTTTCTTCGGGTACTTAGCTCCCGGCACGAAAAGCCCATTGATCGCTGTCGTAAGCGACACAAATATAATTACACTTTCTTACTACTCAAAATATAAATATAGCAAGGGCAAGAAAGGATCGATCCCACGAGAGGTATTGGTTGTCAAATTGTTATGGTTTCCTATATAAAACACCAGGAAGAATTTCGATTGTGTAAATAAAAATAAACAAAAAGCAAACAAAGTACGCAAATCAAGGATGTGAAAATATTGGATAAAGGTTTCATCTTCAATTGCAAACAAGTTTATGAATGTATGAATAGAATTCGTATTTAATCTCGCTATCATCAAAAGCCATGGAATACCTTATTGCAAGAATACTCCGCAAATTTCCAAAGTTATCGACACACACATTAGGGTTGCGTATGTGAATTCTACCTAAAGAATAACCTAACGCCTTGCGCTAATCAAGTTCAATTCCTAGGAGCATTAAGTTTCAGAAATAGGCTAATCAATGCAATTGAAATACATTGCGCAAAACAATTCGAACAAAGGTCAATTTCTACATATGATTACGAGGATGTATCACTACAACCTAGAATCATATCATGCTACTCGTATTCAAGGTTATCGCTCGATGAAAACCCTAAAATAGCTATAGATATGGATGTGAGTTCAATCAATTCTAGACTCGACTAAACAAACATTCAATCATATTGCGATCCATCAATCATGCAATTATTATAACCCGTAGAAAGTGAACGATAATATTGAGAGAAAACTAATTCATAAAAACCATAACTTGGTTGCAAAATCCAACTACATCTTCAACCAATAATAAAACTTAGTTACTCGTGTTTTGGAAATCATCATAGAAAGCAAAAAGAAGAAAACTATCATGTGAAACCCTAGACAACAAGTAGAAGTCTCCCTCATAGAGATATGTCTAGGTTTAGAAAAGAGTTTTCTATTTATATGCTTTTCTCCCATAAGGATACTTTCCCAAAATTAGGTTAAGTCTTCTCCAAACCCCGTCTCAAATTCGTCCACCAAGCCCATGTGTGAAAATAAGTCTCTGGAATTTTGGGTCCAAAACTGGTCGCCGGATTGCTGACGTCATCGCCGGAATCCGGCCGCCGGCGCCGGAATCCGTCACCGGAAAATTTGTCTCCAGCCGCTTTTGTCATCGGAAACTGTCACCAACAAGTATGTACTTCCAGCAACTCATCTCCCCTTCTCTGCATTCCAAACATTCACAAAAATCATCCAAACCAATTCTTTATCTCTTGCGAAAACGCGCCCAAAAGCGTGATGCGTAGCTCATATGTCCGGCCGTCGATTCTTGCATCCGACTCATACCCCCCTCGCGATTCACTGAAATATTGCGATCGACACTCTAAGCTCGAAATCCGACAATAGGAAGTATGCTTACCGGTGCGCCATTCTCGCCCCGTTTTCGCACAATTTCTGCAGTGCTTTGGTTGCCAAATCTCAGGTCAAGTTCAACTCATTGTGCTCTTCACAATGGCAGCAACAAACCACACGCAAACCATCAAAATTGCCATTTGTTCCTTGCAGCACTTATAGCTCACCGCCATCATCAGCGTCATACTGTGCCTAAGCATTACACTCCCCGCATTCTCGATCGAAACAATGAACCCAAATTCCACTTACAACTCGGCTCCAAATGCTCCACCTTCCATTCTGCAGATTCGCCATTCCCGGTTCAATTCACCCTCAACTCGTTCCCGAGTCCCCGTAATCTCTCTCGGCACATCAAGCATAATGCCTACACCGCAAACACCACGGATGTACCACCTGCTACAACCGCACTCGAGCCATCATTGCCTTCCTGGAACTCCCCGGGAAACAAAGAACAGCGGAAGCTGCAATCGCTCTGAACCTCTCTACTGTACTCTCTCGGCCAACCACATTCGGTCTGCCGCTTAGCCCATAGCATCACTGCCTCAATTTACATCTCACCTGCAATGCCATTTCAGGCCTTGCTCTCCATCTGGTTCAACTCAAACAAGCCATCTCCACACTGCAACACTAAAGCTGCAGCTTTATCATCTCAAGCGCCACTACGCACTTTGCCATAACCTCCGGCTCCTATCACCCGCAATAGCAAGTTCTGAGTCTTGCAGCGTCACTTGTATCCACCAGTTCCGAACTGAACCATTCATTGCTGCCATGATCCCTTTTCTGCCTAAACCCCTGGCAGCCACAACACCACCTTCTCCTCAGATGAAACACCATCCAAACCAGCTTGCACCTGCCATTCATAGCATTCCTTCATCTCTCGCCACAATTCACATCACCATCCCGAACTCTAACCTCATCCATCTCTGTCTGCAACAGCCGCCGCAATCTCACTCACAGCTGCATCCAACAGCAAGACCACCCCGCCATTCCTGCAATTCCCCGCAGCTCTTATGCTCGGAAAGCTCCACTTCAAATCGAAGAGCAGACAACGGTTCATGTACATTCTCTGTAAATCATCGTCTCATTCCCTGTATTTCCTTTCTCGAGCTCTCCATCCTGTCTAGTCTGCACCACAGCGTCCTCCATCTCTGTTGCTCCTCTGACCGATATTCGTCACACTGCCAAACTCGAGTTAACCAGCAAAACCCAACTCGAGCAACAACCTTCCATTGATCACTGCTCATCACCATCACTACCAACAAACTACAGCTCAACTCCTCCATAGTTCCACCACAGTTCACGCCACCAGTCTGCCAGACTAGCTCAATTCCCCAGCTCATAATACCACAGTAACCAACTCCTTTGAATCCACTGAGCACAACCACAAAAGTACCAAAACTGCAACAACTTCCTATTTCATGGAAGCAAGAACTCCCATTCTTCCCTGGCTCTTTGATAAGTAGATAGAGACTCGGTGTACTGAATTTGAACTTGTGAAAAGCTACTCGTTTAGGCATTTACACAAGCACCTTGTGTGCAGTTTGTTGTTGATTCAGAGATAAACCTTCTCTTGATCTAAGACCTTGCAATCTCCTTCCCTGTAAGCATACACACCTTTAACACAGACCCATTCATTCATTGTTCGAAATTTCCTCTCAAGCACGGCCAATGAGCCATACTTCAATGGCAGAGAACTTTGTTTATTTTCCCTGTTTTCTCTCAACCAAGACCTCAGACTTCGAACACAGACTCGAGATATTTCTCACCAAGTACAAGCTTGCCCTAACTCATTTGTGTAACACCCTTGATCCGTGGCTAGAACGGCAACGAATCTACTGAGGCTCGGTCGGCCGACGCAGAAGAAGACACCGCTTTTCTTTCATCATTTTTGGGGAAAATGATTGAGATGAATGAGTCTCTCAATTTTAGGGTAGGTTGGACTTGGGTGCTAATAGCACACCCATGACAGCGGATATGGGCCACCCATTGACAACCCCTTAACCTCAGCGGCTTGGATTTAGTACTCCTCCAAATAAAGTCGCCCCTGAAATGACAATTCTGCCCTTTTTGCTCAAAAGACACGGATTCTTCTTCTTTTGCTCCAAACGACTCCAAAGCACCTGATAACTCAAAACCAATATAAGATACATAATTTACAAGAAAACTCGCAAAGAAAGCATAAATACTAGATATTAAATTAGGTGTTTTTAGACACCTATCAGATTCCCCCACACTTAGACTTTGCTAGTCCTCGAGCAAATCAAACAAAACAATAAAATACAACAACTCCGTGTCGTCGAGGCTACGGTCACTTTTAGCATAAATAACAAGCCTTTAAACCCCTAGGTGTCCCTAGTGGACGAGTTATAGTCTCGTGAAGGTTTACTAGAGATATACCTACAAAACCTATATTTCCAACTCCGTCTAATTGTGGCAAATCAATGAACGAATCCAAAATGACTACAGGAGGAGGTACCTTGCAAATTCAATTCATATATTAGTAAATAACTCTAATTAGATAGTCGAAAAAGCCACAATACTCGGAAACTAACAAACCACAATCACAATGAAAAGATTAAGAAGATGGATAAAGATGTAGATGTTGGCGAATATTCACAAGTGTTCGATGTTTCCCATATCTGTCTGAAGGTCACTGCTAAGATGAACCTAATCCTATTGGATTGAGCTACTGGTGCTGAATGCTACATCAAATCAATTGGCATATACAAGGGAACCAAGAGTGACTTTATTCAACACAATAAAACTTTCTTTTCTTCTTATATGATTGGATCAAACTGGATCCAATTTCTCTTTTTTTTTTTTTTTTTTTTTTTTAGACGGCATGATTAGATCTTTTGAATCCAAGCGCATGCTTCTTGTCGACAAGTACATGATAGTTGCCTTGGATCCCGCATTTCCACGCTTGTTTAGGCGACGGAGACAGGGACTACGTTTCACACATACTGCTATTCCCAAGTGTCTTTTTATTCCGTTTTGGTCTAATTGGTCGGTCTTTTTTTTTTTTCTTTTTTCATTTTTTTCTTCATTTTTTTTTTTTTCTAGTAACTCAATCACTCTATTTCATCCTAACAGTAATAACACGTCGATGTTTAGTGACCCACCAAAGCACTTAGAGAACAATAGATAAATATGGAAAAATAAAAATAGAATGTGATATGGTGATATTCCGAGATATGGTAATAACTATCATGTTAATTTGTGATTTCTGAGCTATATTCGTCCCCTTTTAAGTTAATTGGTTCCTCAACTCCTGCATTCAAAATGGTTCCATCCACTAATGGTGTCATCCTAAAGGCACAAGTATCTAGATTTCGGAGTTCAAAAAGCACAATTTTTTCTTGATTTTTCTTTTTTTTCTGATTTTTTTTTTTTTTTTTTATACATAAAACAAACTAAAACATATAAATGCTCCCCCACACTTAAACTTTACATTGTCCTCAATGTAAAATTGAATCGTCCAAAGAAAGTCCAAGGTGGGAAATTCCGCAAATAATATGCAAAAACAAATAAAATAAAGATAAAAGCAAATGCAAAAAAAAAAAAAAAAAATAAATAAATAAATAAAAAGATAAAGGTAAAGATACAAAACCGGTGGGTTGCCTCCCACTTAGCGCTTGTTTTAAAGTCGACGGCCCGACTTGACTTCTTGTAAGATTCATTCCCCATACACCAATAATCGGAAAAGTTGGGGATCCTTCCATATAACCTGTTTTGGAAACACTAGCTTCACACAAATATTAGTACAATAAAGCAAAAGTGAAGCTATGAACCGATAAAAGCTTCCCCCACACTTATTCTTGTCCACACTTGGAAGTGTATAAAGAATATAGAAGTCGGGTACCTCCACGGTTTCTTGTTCCATAACCTCGCAAAGTATGAGAATCAAGTATCTCTAATGGCGGAAAACGAGAAACAAAGTCATTCAACAATATTCTCGAAGCACATACATTCAAACCAATAAGAGGTAAAGGAGAAGAAATAATAGGCAAAGGGTTAGATAAACCTTTCACAATCTCTTGTATTACGAAATCCTCTTCATCCTTGAAAAACTCAAGTGAATTATTCACCTCTTGTGTATCATGGTCCTCTATCAAACCTTGCAACCATTCTTCGTCCGTTTCTGCCGTAACCAAAGTCCCGACATAAACATCATCATTACAATCCTTTGCAAGCTCAATTGGGTCTTCCACAATATTGGTCAAACCGGTCTCATTCTCAACATATTCCTCCTTGTTGTAAGGCTCATACTCTTTTGCGGATCCAAATTTTATCATAAGAAACTTTTTTAGAACACTCGAAAATGCATCATCCTCAAGCTCTACCTTTTGAATAGGTTCTTGATCGTTATAAAGATCAATGCTTGAGTAATCCACACAAGTGTCGACATATTCCTCTTCGTCTTCATCTTGATCCCAAAAAGACTCCATTGTACACTCCTCGGGGATGTCACCATGAGTTGGTTCAAACGATGTATTTTCATAATAATCATCATCACTATCATAGTCATCATAACATTGTTCCTCGCTGAATTTAGTGTTGTTTATCTCGAACTCATCCTTTTGAATAGGTGAATGATCATTATTACGATCAAGAGTTGAGTTAACTACACAATTATCCACGAAAGTGCCCAAGGATTGGCCTTTTTCAACATTAGCATCAATCAAATATTCATCACAAACCATATGCACATTAGAATTATCCATATCTTCCTTATATTGATCAATGTCTCTTCGCAAGATAGCCATACCTTCACGAAGTTCTTGGAGTTGCTCGTTTGTAGTCTCTTTAGCTTTTGAAATTCCTCTTGTAAAAAGGTGGAAACTTTATCTATAAAATTAGAGACTTTTTGTTCAAGAGCATAAGAATCCTCCCATCCTTGTTGTTGTTCACACACATACCCGCCATAAGGTTGTTGAGGAAAACCACAAGGTTCCATGGAATATTGGTCATAACCAATGAATTGGTTTTGATGATACCCATGGAATTGGTAGTTATCATATTGTTGAGGTTGAAACCGTATTGATTGTTCCAATATGCTCCTTCCATAGAAATAAGCACTGAAATAAGGTTCTCAAACCAAGGTTAAAACCCAGAAAATAAGAAAAAAATAAAAATAAAAATAAAACAAAAACTAAATACAAAAATAAGAAACCAAAAACAATTAACAACCGCTGCCTTCCCCGGCAGCGGTGCCAAAATTTGATCGCTGTCGTAAGCGACACAAATATAATTACACTTTCTTACTACTCAAAATATAAATATAGCAAGGGCAAGAAATGATCGATCCCACAGAGAGGTATTGGTTGTCAAATTGTTATGGTTTCCTATATAAAACACCCGGAAGAATTTCTGATTGTGTAAATAAAAATAAACAAAAAGCAAACAAAGTACGCAAATCAAGGATGTGAAAATATTGGATAAAGGTTTCATCTTCAATTGCAAACAAGTTTATGAATGTATGAATAGAATTCGTATTTAATCTCGCTATCATCAAAAGCCATAGAATACCTTATTGCAAGAATACTCCGTAAATTTCCAAAGTTATCGACACACACATTAGGGCTGCGTATGTGAATTCTACCTAAAGAATAACCTAACGCCTTGCGCTAATCAAGTTCAATTCCTAGGAGCATTAAGTTTCAGAAATAGGCTAATCAATGCAATTGAAATACATTGCGCAAACAATTCGAACAAAGGTCAATTTCTACATATGATTACGAGGATGTATCACTACAACCTAGAATCATATCATGCTACTCGTATTCAAGGTTATCGCTCGATGAAAACCCTAAAATAGCTATAGATATGGATGTGAGTTCAATCAATTCTAGACTCGACTAAACAAACATTCAATCATATTGCGATCCATCAATCATGCAATTATTATAACCCGTAGAAAGTGAACGATAATATTGAGAGAAAACTAATTCATAAAAACCATAACTTGGTTGCAAAATCCAACTACATCTTCAACCAATAATAAAAACTTAGTTACTCGTGTTTTTGGAAATCATCATAGAAAGCAAAGAAGAAAACTATCATGTGAAACCCTAGACAACAAGTAGAAGTCTCCCTCATAGAGATATGTCTAGGTTTAGAAAAGAGTTTTCTATTTATATGCTTTTCTCCCATAAGGATACTTTCCCAAAATTAGGTTAAGTCTTCTCCAAACCCGTCTCAAATTCGTCCACCAAGCCCATGTGTGAAAATAAGTCTCTGGAATTTTTGGGTCCAAAACTGGTCGCCGGATTGCTGACGTCATCGCCGGAATCCGGCCGCCGGCACCGGAATCCGTCACCGGAAAATTTGTCTCCAGCCGCTTTTGTCATCGGAAACTGTCACCAACAAGTATGTACTTCCAAAGCAACTCATCTCCCTTCTCTCGCATTCCAAACATTCACAAAAATCATCCAAACCAATTCTTTATCTCTTGCGAAAACGCGCCCAAAAGCGTGATGCGTAGCTCATATGTCCGGCCGTCGATTCTTGCATCCGACTCATACCCCCCTCGCGATTCACTGAAATATTGCGATCGACACTCTAAGCTCCGAAATCCGACAACCGGAAGTATGCTTACCGGTGCGCCATTCTCGCTCCGTTTTCGCACAATTTCTGCAGTGCTTTGGTTGCCAAATCTCAGGTCAAGTTCAACTCATTGTGCTCTTCACAATGGCAGCAACAAACCACACGCAAACCATCAAACGCCATTTGTTCCTTGCAAAAGCACTTATAGCTCATTGCCATCATCAACGTCATACGGAGCCTAAGCATTACACTCCCTGCATTCTCAGACTGAAACAATGAACCCAAATTCCAGCTTACAACTCAGCTCCAAATGCTCCACCTTCCATTCCTGCAGTTCTGCCATTCCCAGGTTCAATTCACCCTCAACTCAGTTCCCGAGTCCCTGTAATCTCTCTGGCACATCAAGCATAACAGCTACACTGCAAACACCACCAGATGTACCCTGCTACAGCTGCACCTGAGCCATCATTGCCTTCCCTGGAACTCCCTGGAAACAGCAACAGCAGCTGCAACTGCCTGAACCTCTCTACCTGTACTCTCTCAGCCAGCCACAATTCAGTGCTGCTTAGCCCATAGCATCACTGCCTCAATTTACATCTCACCTGCAATGCCATTTCAGGCCTTGCTCTCCATCTGGTTCAACTCAAACAAGCCATCTCCACACTGCAACACTAAACTGCAGCTTCATCATCTCAACTGCCACTACTGCCACTGCCATAACCTCCAGCTCCTATCACCTGCAATAGCAAGTTCCTGAGTCTTGCAGCGTCACTTGTATCCACCAGTTCCGAACTGAACCATTCATTGCTGCCATGATCCCTTTTCTGCCTAAACCCCTGGCAGCCACAACACCACCTTCTCCTCAGATGAAACACCATCCAAACCAGCTTGCACCTGCCATTCATAGCATTCCTTCATCTCTGCCACAATTCACATCACCATCCTGAACTCTAACCTCATCCATCTCTGTCTGCAACAGCGCCGCAATCTCACTCACAGCTGCATCCAACAGCAAGACCACCCTGCCATTCCTGCAATTCCCTGCAGCTCTTATGCTCGGAAAGCTCCACTTCAAATAAGTAGCAGCAACAGTTCATGTACATTCTCTGTAAATCATCGTCTCATTCCCTGTATTTCCTTTCTCGAGCTCTCCATCCTGTCTAGTCTGCACCACAGCGTCCTCCATCTCTGTTGCTCCTCTGACCGATATTCGTCACACTGCCAAACTCGAGTTAAACAGCAAAACCCAACTCGAGCAACAACCTTCCATTGATCACTGCTCATCACCATCACTGCCAACAAACTACAGCTCAACTCCTCCATAGTTCCACCACAGTTCACGCCACCAGTCTGCCAGACTAGCTCAATTCCCCAGCTCATAATACCACAGTAACCAACTCCTTTGAATCCACTGAGCACAACCACAAAAAGTACCAAAACTGCAACAACTTCCTATTTCATGGAAGCAAGAACTCCCATTCTTCCCTGGCTCTTTGATAAGTAGATAGAGACTCGGTGTACTGAACTTGAACTTGTGAAAAGCTACTCGTTTAGGCATTTACACAAGCACCTTGTGTGCAGTTTGTTGTTGATTCAGAGATAAACCTTCTCTTGATCTAAGACCTTGCAATCTCCTTCCCTGTAAGCATACACACCTTTAACACAGACCCATTCATTCATTGTTCGAAATTTCCTCTCAAGCACGGCCAATGAGCCATACTTCAATGGCAGAGAACTTTGTTTATTTTCCCTGTTTTCTCTCAACCAAGACCTCAGACTTCGAACACAGACTCTGTAGATATTTCTCACCAGTATAAGCTTGCCCTAACTCACTGTGTAACACCCTTGATCCGTGGCTAGAACGGCAACGAATCTACAGGCTCGGTCGACGGCAGTAGCAGCACAGCTGCTTTTCTTTCATCATTTTTGGGGAAAATGATTGAGATGAATGAGTCTCTCAATTTTAGGGTAGGTTGGACTTGGGTGCTAATAGCACACCCATGCCAGCGGATATGGGCCACCCATTGACAACCCCTTAACCTCAGCGGCTTGGATTTAGTACTCCTCCAAATAAAGTCGCCCCTGAAATGACAATTCTGCCATTTTTGCTCAAAAGACACGGATTCTTCTTCTTTTGCTCCAAACGACTCCAAAGCACCTGATAACTCAAAACCAATATAAGATACATAATTTACAAGAAAACTCGCAAAGAAAGCATAAATACTAGATATTAAATTAGGTGTTTTTAGACACTTATCACCCATCAGTCTTCTCTTTATCCCGACCAAACAAGTTCTTGGTCCATGTATAAATTTGATCCCAACTAGGCCTTCTCTTGAAATTCTCACCGGTTGATTTACCTTCGACTCGCACCCCTAATATCTTACTCGCATCATCGAGTCAATGCCATCTCGCCAAAAGGAAGTTGGAATGTGTCGACTTCAGCGTAATACCTTTCACGAAACTAGATACTGCGACCTTGTCATACGCAATCACGAGTTCACAACGGCATTGTACAAATAGGAGTTTTCAACATATTCTTTAACTCTTGCACATTCACCTTCTAGCGGCCACAACTCCATTTTCTTAAAAGAAGATTGGTGCTCGAAGAGACGTGCGGCATTCTTATGATCTGTAAAAAATAAACAAATAAGTATTAAAAAACATATTAGAAAAGTAATATCAACAAACTAATCATATAGCAAGCAAAGTTGGGATTCTTACGATTGTCTCATAGATGGTATGAGCCCACGATCCAAAGCATATCCAAATAGAACTTTGCCCCCGTCTCTAGGTTCTCCTCTTGGTTTACCATTTCAAGAGGCTCCAACATCAAGCGATTAGCGGGAACGTGTCTCGCTGGCCGGGTGCAACATCGTTCCATCCTTCTTAACCCTCTTTAACGGCTTCGTCTTTGCATCCTGTTCTTGACTTCTACATCTTTTTACCATCATCCTCTTCATCATCCTTACCACCACCATCATCCCCTTCATCCTCTTCCTCCTCATGACCACCATTATTACCTCCATCCCCTTCCCGCTCATCATCATCACCATTACCATCATCGAATCATCACCACTAACATTACCTTCATCATCATTGTCACTCTCTACATCCTCTTCACCTCGTGCAGGGAGGATCTTCTTGTATCTCCTCTTGTTGGATTTCTTCTTCTTCACCACTCTCGCTAGCGGAAATAACATGAGTCGATTCGATGAATCCGACAACTCATCACCTTTGTCTCTTGGTTCGGTGATAGAAAATGATACCTCACTCGGCTTCTTACCGCGTAATGGACCCGCAAGTAAGAATTTATCATGGCGTGGAGGTTTGGAAGGTGGAGTTATCGTCATTGGAACCTTGCCTTTGGTTCCGCATTAGGTTTGAAACAAAAAAACCAAAAATAACCCAACAAGACATCAACTTTATGGTTATCGATCAAGAGTCGTCAATACGATAATCTAAAACACAACCCAGGACCCTCGAAGCATTATTGTGACGACTCAAAGTAATATGTTGACGACCTGTCAAATAACAAAGGGTCGTCAAAAAGACGATAACGATCCTACGTTTTGGGTTGTGACTCTAGGGCACATACCTAAGCTGACTCAGGGGAAATGAGATGGCGACCCTTTCAATTTTTGGAACAGAGGGCTGTTCGAGTTCCAACTAGAGTCGTTAGTGAATAAATAAGGGTCGGCAAACAAGAGTCGTCATCTCGCAACATAAAAGATTAACGACTCTATTCTAGGCAAAATTCACCGAAATAGCGAGAATAAGGGTCGTCACCTTCAACCTAATAGGCTAACGATTTTTCATAAAAGAAGCATGCAAATGAAAAGTCGTTAGGGGGTATCCAAACATACCGCTAACGACCCTTTAATGAAACCGCAAAATTTCAGTTACCAGACTCAAATTCGCAATCAAAACACAACAAAAAAACGCATAGAAGGTGGGTTTAACTTCACATACCTTCTAATTGGACCCATATCTTCTTTAGGTTTCGATTTTTTGGGGTTTTGGGGTTCTTCCCACGATTACCTTTCCTTTTGGCGTCGAGGAGATTGGGGATTTGACGTTCTTTGCGAGCGGTCTGTTTTGTACGAGCCATGTTTGAAGAAGGTAATAAATCGATTATCGTCTAACATCGACGATGAATCGGTTGAAGAAAAAAATCGTTTGGGGTCGTTAATGGTGGTTGTGGAGAGGAAGAGGAGAGAGAAGAAGAAGGAAGAAGAAAAAAAAGAAATGATTTTTTTTTGTTTAGTTTAGGGTAAATTAAATGGGGGCCTAATTATGATTTCAAATTAGTGTTAACTTGGTTTTAAGATTTGTGTTTAGTAAAGGGCAAAACAGTCTTTTCAATATCGGATTAATACGCCCCTCAAAAATTTGGGGTGGAAATAAAATATCATGGCCCCCAATTAAAAGGTCTGGCCCCCAATCAATCCAGGATTTTTATCCAGGCTTGATTGGGGTATACTCAAACTAATTGGGGTATACCCAATAAGACAAAATATGGTCATTATGAAGTAAAACCAAGCCATCCCTTAACCTTTTTTTTTTTCTCTAAATGGCTAATATGTCCTTGGTTAATTAACACTAAAATTCTGATTAGGTTAATTAATTAAGTTTAGATTAAAATTTTCAAATTATGAATTCAGTAGATTAACCTTTTGATCCGTCTTATGAGTTCGATTTCGACCCAAAAATTTTGGTTTTGAAAATGCATAAAGCCGGCAAGGTCGTGGTTTGAATAAGATTCGACCAAACATCATGGAATGGTCAACTTTGAATAAGGTGCCGATCGCTCTTCCGCCGACAGTGTCAACTTTGAATAAGTGCCGACCGGATATCCATAGGAATGGTCCTCGGATGAAGAACACGCCGACTATCTTGGGCAAAAGCAATCTTGCGGTCGGCATGTAAATATTTCCTACCCTTGGCTATATTAATCTCGGCATGCAAAAAAAAAAAAAATACAACATTGCCGGTACGACATAATATGGAAGATATAATTTACTTTATTCATTCAATTTTGGTTACTACATTGATTGAAACATAAAACCTAATCCTTGTCGACGGAAAAACGAATGCACTTAGCATGTGCATCAAGCCTTTGAACCCCTAGGCGACCCTATTGGACGAGTTATAGTCTCGCGAGGGTTTACATAGAGGTCTTGATGCGTGTCGTAGGTGCAATCAAATTAATTAATGTTTCCACTCAATTAAAATTAATATAATGGAAGTCAAGTTCGTTCCCACGAGGAGCAAGAGATTCTAGTTGTAAAAATTGTCACAAAAAGGGGGTGTAAAAAAGCAAAAGAAAATAAACAAAGCAATTAAAATCGAAAGTTGAAAGCAATAAGAGAGACAAGACCAAGGAATCCTTCTTCGTTCGAAACAATGAATCAAGTTATGTTCTTTTCTACTTGTTATTAGTCACAAATTATCACCAACCGTAGGTAAAGCGGCTAGATCGGTGCTAAACCCCTAAATCCCTTATATCACCTAGGACACGGAAGTTCTCGACTACCGGATTCTATTTACCAAACCACCTAGTAGTAGATCACTCTAGATGTAATTTAAATAAACGCATTAAGATTCATGAACTTATTAGGTCAATATTAGTAGTTAGACTCTTAGATCAAGGTCTACTTGCTAACGTTGTTTTCACACACAATTGCTCCACGGAATCCCTCCGCAAGGTCTCGTGTTTGCTACTTATGTAAAGAGTCAAGAAACGATTACTTATCCCCTAACTTTCACTAGCTTTAGATAAAATTAACAAATCAATTTAGCGTGCACTCTAAACAATCTATCAATCAATCATGAATGTCATTAAGATCATTCCTATTAGTAAAAACAAACGATAATCATGTGAAAAACCTCAAGATAGAATTGAAACAAAACTCAAATCATGTATTAAGAACTAGAATTCATCCTCAATCAATAATAAAATTAGCTACTCATGCTTTTGAAATTCACACAAATAATAATTATTAAAAGGAGAATTTTCAAGTTCACACAAATAATTAAGAAGAAGAATCTTAGAAAAGCAAGCAAAAACACAAGTGTTGTGTGTGTAGAGAGGTGTGTAAAAGATGTAGAAATTTCTCTATTTATAGGCTTCAATATTCTCCAACTCTTCCAAGGATTAGAATCCTTTTCCTTTTGCAATTCAATTTCCAAATCCAAGCTTTTCTCAACTCTTCCATCTTCTCTTTCCAAGTTTGAGCCAAATTCTCCATCCAATTCCTAGTCCAAGTCTTCACACCCATGAGAGAAGTCCATAGAAAATTCTGGATTTTTTGCTCGCTGGGAAAATCTGGGATTATGGCCGGAATCCGTAGGAATAGTCGCCGCCGACCACTGAAAATTTCTCCGTCGGTGGAATATTCGATCGGAATATTCGTCGGCCCACCGTTAGGAATAACGGTCAAACGGTCAAACTAACGGTCAGTCGTCAATCAACGGTCAAGGGAAAGGAATGAGTCGGCGGCGGAGTCACCGCTTAGTTAGTCGAATAGTCTTACTCACTGAAGTGGATCATTTGGATCATCAATCGGGCTGGATCGTAGGGTTGACTCACCAGAACCAGAGTCCGGCCGAGTCTTGGCTGTTTCTGGGATTTCCAGGCCACATTCAGGCCTCTTTCTGCTTCACTTCCCTGTTAAGAATTCCTAGCACATACATCTATTGTTTTATCACTTCTTGTGCAGCAACAATCACCTCCTTTTCTTCTTGCAATCAACAGAGGCTCTGCTCCATTGCAGCTTAACCTCATTCATTCCCCTTTGCACGGCATTACAGACCTATTCAATCAACACAATTTCTACTTCACAGCCTTCATTCTTGCAGCACCAACACGTACAAAACCCATACTGATGTCACAGCAGATTACATATCCACCAGATACCCATTTGCTTTCTTCTCTACTACAGCATCAGCTCATCTTTCCCATCTCAACCTGCATCACCATCAACTCAGCACAGACCCATATAACAGCATCTGAGATCGATTCCAGCAAATCCCATCACTGAACTCAGGCCAACAAATCTGAGAGCAACCCAACTTCTCTGTTGAACTCAAATTCCATCTCCATGTTTTGCTCATCACCAGAACCCATCGTTGCACAGCAACATCACTCTTCCCTTCTTTCTCGTTCTGCATTTAGCACTCGTAACCCATCTCGGTCACCACTAAAACTAGCTCTGTTACCACCGCCATCTTAATCCTTGCTTAGCAGCACCATGACAACCCCATACCGACTCCATCGAACCCGCAATCAATCATCGTGAACTCATTCCAATTTCAGCTTTCATACATCTTCAACTCAACCCCATCTGCGATTCCATTAAGCCACGAACCCCGTCAATAACATCAGATTCATTTACAAACCCCATCTCCTTGTATCTTTCATCAAATCAGAACCATAATCTCTGTGATTTCACTCATCCGAACAGAACCCCAATTTCTCAAGCCCTGGCACAAATTCGTTCTTCGATTTCTTCTCGATTCAACCTCTCACTTTAATTTCTTCCTCATCTCTGCACCGAAACACCATCAAACCCACTCTACCTGAACCAATTGCAAGCATCGATTCTCGATTCCTTCATCTCCTTCTCAATTTCTTGAAATTACTTGTGACAATGGCTGCTTCTCTCTCGGCCAAAGCGTAGGAATAAATGAAATGATTGATAAGAGAGAAAGACAACCCTTTCTCGATTTTAGGGTTAGGTTAAATGGGGCGGATTCGGGCATGGATCCGGGTACGGGTGTGGGTCTATGGGTTTGGGCTTCAACATCCATGGACATAACCCATCCATTTTACCAGCTGATAATAGCACTACGTTTCTGGATAAGGGCTACCCAGTTTGGCAGCCCCTTAACTTTGGCTGGGCTCCAGATAGTGATCGCCCATGAAATGACAATTTTTCCCTTTTGGCTCAAATAGAGTAACTTCTTCTTCTTTTCCTCCGTGTGACTCCAAAGTAGCTACAAAACTCAAAACAAGCGTAAAATACATAATTTACATGAAAAATAGCAAAGAAAGCATAAACAATAGATAGTAAATAGGATGTATTCTACACCCTATCAAATTCCCCCACACTTAGACTTTGCTAGTCCTCGAGCAAATCAAACTAAAAACTCACAACTTCAAAGCGTTCAAGCGTCCCAAGCATCCAACGAGCTATGAGGACATAGAGTTTCTGCATTCTAGTAATAAGAAGTTAGAAATACTAAAGAACATATTCTCATTCTTAAATGTTGAGTGAGAAATAACCACACCATAATGAGAGAACGCGTGTTTGAGAAACGATCAATAAGCATTTCGCCTCGACACGCCTCACCAAAAAGGATTTTATGATAATTGCACTCAAAAAGACTTTTTATGGTTCTCACATGTGTGCAGGTAGGAATGAAGAGAGAAATCCTGCGACACGTTGAATGGTGGGAAGGATAACTTCCGAAATATTTTTAAAAACCCACATCTTTTAATATTTTGAAAAACCATTTTTCTGACGATCTCTAAGAAAGGAAATCAACCATTTATTATTGAGGATGAGATTACTTACTCACCTTCACATCCGATCGCCAATTATGATAACACCACTCTCCACGGCATCCAATAGAAACGTCTTCCGCTCCTCGTCTTTATCTTCTTGGTCTTCGTCTTGGTTTCAACTATTGATGATAAACTCTCGAATTTCATAAATCCTTGACAATTTGTAACCTTTACCTTAAATCCTTGTCGCTTGAAACTTCCTTATAGATTTTCCTTCCCCACGGCTCATTAAATAAAAATAAATATTTCTCTTGTTTTTTTTTTTTTTTTTTTAAGAAACAAGAGAAATAAAATACAAAAAATAAACCATAGCCGTGGGAGAAGTATTTTACCGCTTGATTCTTCACAACTTGTATCGTCTTGAAATCATAAACTTCAAAAAAATTCTCACCTTTTAATTTTCTTCGCTCTTGTGAATAAGTCTTCATACTTGAATATAAAATTACCTCATTGTAGTGTAAGTCCTCAACATATATGTGAATCCGCCCTTTGTATGTTGCTTTACTTGAATTTGAAATTTGCTCTTTTTTCTCGTTCCGTTGCTTGTAAACCTTTGAACTTTTCCAACTTTCCTTGTAGATTTTGATGTCGCTCCTTGTTGATGATGAATGTGTTTCTATGGATCCGTTCTTGTCGAGAGAGAGAATGGTGCTAACTGCAAATCGAACTACAAGAAGGTGGCTTTCATCTATAGACGTCACCCTTATGATTGACAAAATTAGCACTCAAGAGATCAAAGAGTAGTGCTTCTATTGGTGGGAGGTTGGGTAGCTCACCATTCTACCCGGAATTGACGTATAGTGACACACACTCAAAAGAAGCTCTTTAGTATATGGAAGATTTCTGGTCGGTGCCTCTCATGATGAATACGGGTAGTCTCCACTAATGATTGATCAGCAACTCTAATAATGCACTTCTCCCTGCACCAAATTCGCATCACCGGCATGATTAAATCCATTATTTAACACTCTAACAAACAAGAAATCCGAATGTAGTTCTCTAACATTTCCAAGTTCAATTATGTCGGTCAAAATCTCTATGTAAACATACCTAGAAATATGCTAGTGACTCTAAAATCTTTAAAAGTTGGAGTTTTTATGTAAAACTTTTTTTTTTTTTTTTAAAAATTTTTTTTTAATTTTTTTTGTAATTTTTGTTTAAATACATGCTTAACCACTCCCCCACACTTAAACCTTACATTGTCCTCAATGTAATTGAATCCTCCTAGTAAAGTCAAGGTGGGAAATTGTAACATGATAAGAAACAAGAAAAAGAAATAATAAAAAGCAAAAAGATAAGAAATACAAAACCTATGGGTTGCCTCCCATTAAGCGCTTGTTTTAAAGTCGACGGCCCGACTTAGCTCTTTGCGGCACATTACTCCTCCGGAGGGAGTGCATCTCCAAATGAAAGTTCATCAAAATTCACATAAGCGATGTTCTCATAGTATGGCTTCAATCTATGGCCGTTGACTTTGGAAACCGAATTGTCTCTAAGACTAGTAATTTCAACTGCACCATGAGGAAAAACATTAGTAACAACATATGGTCCAATCCAACGGGACCTTAACTTTCCAGGAAATAGTTTAAGGCGAGAATGATATAAAAGGACTTTTTGTCCCACGATGAAGCTTTTACGAGAAATCATCTTATCATGAAAAAGCTTGGTCTTTTCCTTGTAAATCCGGGCACTCTCGTAAGCATCATTACGTATCTCCTCTAACTCATGTAGTTGTAACTTCCTTTGTTTCCCCGCTTCATCATACTCCATGTTGAATTTCTTTATCGCCCAATAAGCCTTATGTTCAAGTTCAACCGGAAGATGACAAGCCTTACCATAAACCAACCTATATGGAGACATACCAATCGGTGTCTTATACGCCGTTCTATACGCCCAAAGTGCATCATTGAGCTTAAAGCTCCAATCTTTCCTTGTGGTATTCACCGTTTTCTCAAGAATGGACTTGATCTCACGATTTGAAATTTCCGCTTGTCCACTAGTTTGTGGATGATAAGGCGTACCAATTTTGTGTGTTATGTTGTACTTCTTGAGGAGAGCGTGGAAAGCCTTCTTGAAATGTGAGCCTCCATCGCTTATCACCACTCTTGGTGTACCATGCCTATTGAATATGTTTTCCCTTACAAAATCACAAACAACTTGAGAGTCATTAGTTTTGGTGGCTCTAGCTTCCACCTATTTCGAAACATAATCTACGGCAAGAAGTATATAAAAGTTCCCATTCGAATTGACAAAGGGCCCATAAAATCAATACCCCACACATCAAAAATCTCAACGGCGAGAATTGGTGTGAGTGGCATTTGATTTCGAGCACCTAGATTGCCCGTTCGTTGACATCTATCACACGATTTACAAAAAACATATGAATCTTCAAACAAGGTGGGCCAATAAAATCCACTCTCGAGAACTTTGAGAGCAAAGACGTTTCGAACCAAAGTGGCCACCACAAGCAAAAGTGTGGCAAAAGGAGAGAATGGATTGAAATTCGGAATTAGGCACGCACCTTCGCATTATTTGATCTACCCCATATTTCCATAAGTATGGTTCATCCACACATATTGCTTAGCTACCTTCTTAAGTTTCATCTTTTGGAAGTTGGACATTGTATTAGGTACTTTCCTTGTCACCAAGTAATTCACTATATCCGCATACCAAGGTGTTGATTCTTCCATGGAGAAAAGTTGTTCGTCCGGAAAGCGGTCATGTAATGGAAGTATTTCATGAGACATAACAAGTCTACTAAGATGATCCGCAACGGTATTCTCCACACCCCTCTTATCACGAATTTCTATGTCGAACTCTTGTAACAATAGGATCCACCGGATTAATCTTGGCTTAGCTTCTTTCTTCTTTATTAAGTGTCTTAGTGCGGCATGATCGGAATACACAATAACCTTTGTACCCACCAAGTATGATCGAAATTTTTCCAAAGCAAAAACTATAGCCAATAACTCCTTTTCCGTGGTAGAATAATTGATTTGTGCATCATTAAGGGTCCTAGATGCATAATAGATAACGTGGGACAACTTGTCCACTCTTTGACCCAAAACGGCTCCAACCGCATAATCACTAGCATCACACATTAATTCAAATGGAAGATTCCAATCCGGTGATTTGATAATCGGCGCACTTGTCAACATATCCTTTAATTTGTCAAAAGCATCCTTGCATTCCTTGTTGAAGTCGAAAGGTACCTCCTTTTGTAATAACTTGCACATCGGCATGGAGATTTTGGAGAAATCCTTGATAAACCGCCTATAGAAACCTGCATGACCAAGAAAAGAACGGATCTCCCTCACCGAAGTGGGATATTGTAAGTTTCTTATTAAATCTATCTTTGACTTGTCCACTTCGAGCCCTCGAGAGGACACAATGTGACCAAGTACTATGCCGTGGTTTACCATAAAGTGACATTTCTCCCAATTAAGGACAAGGTTTGTGTCTATGCATCGTTTAAGAACTAGTTCAAGGTTGTTTAAACAACCATCAAAAGAATTGCCATAAACACTAAAGTCATCCATAAATACCTCGATGATGCGCTCCACATAATCCGAGAATATACTCACCATGCATCTTTGAAAAGTAGCCGGCGCATTGCAAAGGCCGAACGGCATCCGTCTATATGCAAACGTTCCAAACGGACAAGTGAAAGTGGTCTTCTCTTGGTCCTCCGGTGCAATAACAATTTGATTGTATCCCGAATAACCATCCAAGAAGCAATAATAAGAATGCCCCGCTAACCGCTCCAACATTTGATCAATGAAAGGTAAAGGAAAGTGATCCTTTCGGGTTGCGGAATTGCTTTCTATAGTCAATGCACACTCTCCAACCAGTTTGAACTCTTGTAGGAACAAGTTCATCGTCTTGATTTCGAACAACCGTGACTCCGGATTTCTTGGGTACCACTTGAACCGGACTAACCCACTTGCTATCTGAAATTGGGTAGATTACCCCACACTTAGCAATTTGAGTATCTCTTTTTCACAACCCCATCATGGGAGGATTAAGCCGACGTTGAGCATCACGTACCGGCTTCACGTTTTCTTCCATTAGAATCCTATACATGCACATGGATTGACTAATGCCTTTGATGTCCGTAATTGTCCGCCCAATAGCCGTTTTGTGCTCTCTCAAGACTCTAAGCAAACGGTCTTCTTGTACCAGTGTGAGGTTCTTAGAAATAATCACCGGAAGCTCATCTCCATCTCCCAAGAAAGCATACTTCAAATGGTCCTAAGCGGCTTCAATTCTAGTTTGGGCGCCTTCACAATAGATGGTACAAGTACTTCATCATTCACGGGTAAAGATATATATGAAACATTACCCTTTTAGCTTCTTGCAATGTCGCCAAAGCACCACACATCTCCACCAATTCCTTGGAGATTTCAACATCCAATTTAGACAAGCCATGGACGTCCAATTCAATGCTCTTTTGCAACACCACATCAAGTTCATCCTCTTGGTTCAATTCCACCATTTGTTGCGCTAATGAATCAACCACATCAATGGAGTAAACGGAATGCACATCACTTGGGTAGCGCATGGCTTCAAATATGTTAAAGTGTATTATCTCCTTATCGAATTCCATAGTGAGTGTACCCTTATCAACATCAATCTTCGTCTTTGCGGTCTTCATGAATGGCCTTCCAAGAAGTAAAGAAGTAGATGCTCGGTTCTCATTGTTGTCCATATCCAGCACAAAGAAGTCCATCGGAAAAATAAGCTCATTTACTTGCACTAGCACGTCTTCTACAAGCCCCTTTGGGTATATGTTAGACTTCTTCGCTAATTGGATAATAACTCTTGTCTCTTTCAAAGGTCCAAGATTCAAGGAGTCATATATTTGGCCGACATCACACTAACGAAAGTACCCAAGTCAAGTAAAGCATGTTCAAACCTTTGCTTACCAATAGTAATTGGCACCGTGAAACCACCGGGGATCCGTGCACTTTGTAGGCATCTTCTTCAATAGCATAGCCGACGCGCTCTCACCAACTTTAGTAATTTCATTATCAAGCAACCTATCCTTCTTGTGCATAATTCCTTCATGAACTTGGCATACCGTGGCATTGTCTTGATGGCCTCAATGAATGGGATGTTGATTTCAATCTTCTTGAAAATATCCATAAGTGCCTTGTCTTGAGCTTCTTTCTTGGATTTAGCAAAACGACTAGGAAAAGGAGGTGGAGTAGTGAAAGTAGGCACCGGTTCCTTGGATTGGTCGGTTTGGTGTTGAATTCTCCTTTGGTGCGACTTCCTCCTTGTCTTTGACTACCTCTTCAATAGTTTCTTCATGATGACTTGGACTATCCACTTGTCTTCCACTTCTTAAAGTAACCACATTAACATTCTCTCTTGGATTCACAAATGGTTGTGAAGGAAGTTTTGTGGATGCTTGAGATTTTAATAGGTTCACATCGGTCGCCAATTGTCCCATTTGAGTTTGTAAATCCTTGATGGCCGAATCGGTCTTTTGTTGGCTTTGTTGAAACATAGAAGTAAGACCTTGCACACCTTGCATTAACGCATTGAGCTTGTCATCATTCAAAGAATCATGCTCCTTGACTTGTTGTGGTTGAAATTGTTGAGAACCACCTTGTTGTTGAGGTTGAAAGCGTGATTGTTGGAAACCACCTTGTTGCGCATATGGATTGGGAGCCGCCGCTTGCTTGTTTGCATAATTAAAGTTGGGATGATCCTTCCAACCGGGATTATAGGTATTGGAGTATGGATCGTACCTTGGCCTTTGATTTGGATATAAAGCATTCACTTGTTCGGTCTCACCAGCGGAATAATTACCGCGGCCATCCTTTGCATCATTATCTCCATGTTACTCATCCTTTGATCAAGATGTGATGATGAATCACTAACTTCATGCACTCGCCTAACCATTGGTTCATCCCTTGTGTAGAATTGATGCGAGTTCGCAGCCATACTTTCAATCAACTCTCTAGCTTGGGTCACCGTCTTGTTCACTAGTGCACCACCACCCGCGGCGTCAAGAAGAGACCTATCGCTTGGGTTGAGATCTCGTAGAAGTATTGGAGTATCATAACCTCACTAAATTGATGGTGTGGACAGCTTGTCACCAACCTCTTATATCGCCTCCCAACATTCATACAATGATTCTCCCACTTGTTGTTTCAACCCACAAATCTCCTTGCGAATTTGAGTAGCTTTGGATGCGGGAAAATATCTTTCGAGGAAAAGTTTCTTCATCCCATTCCATGTTGTGATACTTCCGGAAGGCAAATAATATAACCATTCCTTAGCATTGCCCGCCAAAGAAAACGGGAAAGCTTTCAACATTGCTCCATCCGCATTAGTGTCCGGTGGAAGCATAGCCATAACTACGGTATAGAAGTCCATAAGATGTTTGTTTGGGTCCTCATTCACCATGCCATGGAACTTTGGTAACTCTCTAATCAACCCCGCTTGATCTCGAAGTTTGAGTTAGTTTGGATACACCATTGTTGTGTATCAAGCTTTGTGAGAAGCTAGGTCCTTGAGTGTACGATCAGCCATCGTTTTCTTCCTCTTTGTCCGTCCGAAATCACTTGATGAAGAAGGAGGAAGTGGAGTGTTAATCGCTCGAATGAAATCCTTTAGTTGAGTGCCGGATCGAAGACGTATTGGACTCCGGGCCTACCCCCTTTAAGCATTCACCAAAGGTATACACGAAACAAGATTCTCAAAAACTAAGTTAGATACGGTATAGAATCTAACAAAGCAAGAATATAGCAAAAAGAATAAAAACAACTAAAATCGTCCGTTGCTCCCTAAGTAGCGCGCCAAAATTTGATGCGTGTCGTAGGTGCAATCAAATTAATTAATGTTTCCACTCAATTAAAATTAATATAATGGAAGTCAAGTTCGTTCCCCGAGCAAGAGATTCTAGTTGTAAAATTGTCACAAAAGGGGGTGTAAAAAGCAAAAGAAAATAAACAAAGCAATTAAAATCGAAAGTTGAAAGCAATAAGAGAGACAAGACCAAGGAATCCTTCTTCGTTACGAAACAATGAATCAAGTTATGTTCTTTTCTACTTGTTACTAGTCACAAATTATCACCAACCGTAGGTAAAGCGCCTAGATCAGTGCTAAACCCCTAAATCCCTTATATCACCGGGACACGGAAGTTCTCGACTACCGGATTCTATTTACCAAACCACCTAGTAGTAGATCACTCTAGATGTAATTTAAATAAACGCATTAAGATTCATGAACTTATTAGGTCAATATTAGTAGTTAGACTCTTAGATCAAGGTCTACTTGCTAACGTTGTTTTCACACACAATTGCTCCACGGAATCCCTCCGCAAGGTCTCGTGTTTGCTACTTATGTAAAGAGTCAAGAAACGATTACTTATCCCCTAACTTTCACTAGCTTTAGATCAAATTAACAAATCAATTTAGCATGCACTCTAAACAATCTATCAATCAATCATGAATGTCATTAAGATCATTCCTATTAGTAAAAACAAACGATAATCATGTGAAAACCTCAAGATAGAATTGAAACAAAACTCAAATCATGTATTAAGAACTAGGAATTCATCCTCAATCAATAATAAAATTAGCTACTCATGCTTTTGAAATTCACACAAATAATAATTATTAAAAGGAGAATTTTCAAGTTCACACAAATAATTAAGAAGAAGAATCTTAGAAAAGCAAGCAAAAACACAAGTGTTGTGTGTGTAGAAGATGTAGAAAACTTCTCTATTTATAGGCTTCAATATTCTCCAACTCTTCCAAGGATTAGAATCCTTTTCCTTTTGCAATTCAATTTCCAAATCCAAGCTTTTCTCAACTCTTCCATCTTCTCTTTCCAAGTTTGAGCCAAATTCTCCATCCAATTCCTAGTCCAAGTCTTCACACCCATGAGAGAAGTCCATAGAAAATTCTGGAATTTTTGCTCATTTAGGAAAATCGGGATTATGGCTTTAATCCAGCGGGAATAGTCACCGCGGCCACACGAAAATTTCTCCGTCGTGGGAATATTCGAGGAATATTCCGCGATCCACCGTTAGGAATAACGGTCAAACGGGTCAAACTAACGGTGGTCGTCAATCAACGGCCAAGGGAAAGGAATGAGTCGGCCAGTCGAAGTCACCGCTTAGTTAGTCGAATAGTCTTACTCAGCTGAGCCGATCGGCTTGGATCATCGAATCGTTGGATCGCCGGGTTGACTCACGAGAACCGAGTCCGTACGAGTCTTGGTTTGTTTCTAGGATTTCTGTGCCACATTCGGGCCTCTTTCTCGCTTCACTTCCTCGTTAAGAATTCCTAGCACATACATCTATTGTTTTATCACTTCTTGTGCAAAAGAACAATCACCTCCTTTTCTTCTTGCAATCATGAGAGGCTCTCGCTCCATCATACAACCTCATTCATTCCCTTTTGCGGCAGACATGCACCTATTCAATCAACACAATTTCTACTTCACAGACCTTCATTTTTGCAAGACCAACACGTACAAAACCCATATCGATGTCAGATTACATATCCGCCGATACCCATTTGCTTTCTTCTCTACTACAGCATCAGCTCATCTTTCCTATCTCAACCTGCATCACCATCAACTCAGCACAGACCCATATAACAGCATCTGAGATCGATTCCAGCAAATCCCATCACTGAACTCAGGCCAACAAATCTGAGAGCAACCCAACTTCTCTGTTGAACTCAAATTCCATCTCCATGTTTTGCTCATCACCGTGAACCCATCGTTGCACAAAGAACATCACTCTTCCTTCTTCACAGTATTTAGCATCTCGAGAACCCATCCGGTCACCACTAAAACTAGCTCCGTTACCACCGCCATCTTAATCCTTGCTTAGAAAGACCATGACAACCCCATACTCACTCCATCGAACTCCGCAATCAATCATCAGCAGAACTCATTCCAATTCCCACTTTCATACATCTTCAACTCAACCCCATCTACGATTCCATTAAGCCACGAACCCCGTCAATAACATCGATTCATTTACAAACCCCATCTCCCCAGTATCTTTCATCAAATCGTAACCATAATCTCGTGATTCACTCATCCAACAGAACCCCAATTTCTCAAGCCCTGGCACAAATTCGTTCTTCGATTTCTTCTCGATTCAACCTCTCACTTTAATTTCTTCCTCGTCTCTGCACTGAAACACCATCAAACCCACTCTACCTGAACCAATTGCAGCATCGATTCTCGATTCCTTCATCTCCTTCTCAATTTCTTGAAATTAACAGCAGCAATGGCTGCTTCTCTCTCGGCCAGGGCGTAGGAATAAATGAAATGATTGATAAGAGAGAAAGACAACCCTTTCTCGATTTTAGGGTTAGGTTAAATGGGGCGGATTCGGGCATGGATCCGGCACGGTGTGGGTCTATGGGTTTGGGCTTCAACATCCATGGACATAACCCATCCATTTTACCAGTTGATAATAGCACTACGTTTCTGGATAAGGGCTACCCAGTTTGGCAGCCCCTTAACTTTGGCTGGGCTCCAGATAGTGATCGCCCATGAAATGACAATTTTCCCCTTTTGGCTCAAATAGAGTAACTTCTTCTTCTTTTCCTCCGTGTGACTCCAAAGTAGCTACAAAACTCAAAACAAGCGTAAAATACATAATTTACATGAAAAATAGCAAAGAAAGCATAAACAATAGATAGTAAATAGGATGTATTCTACACCCTATCGAATGCCTACCCACAAAACCTATGCAAAACTTCTAAAGCCATCAATCTTCCTCATCCGAAGACGATACACCCTCCATCA
>JAJJWW010013906.1:0-23861 GCA_023531295.1 Papaver armeniacum
TCCGACGGTGGGGCCGGGTAGGTCACGTGGGAAGACGGGGACAAAGCTCCCTTTGGGGCAACAAAGGCCAGGGGGCAACAAAAGCCTTGTTATATTCGGGGTATTTTTAAAAGAGAAATCATTTTGAGGGTTAAAGTGTAATTAACATAAATAATAGGATGGAAATTTAATATTTTTAAGAGGATCTTAGAAGAAATATTAAGTAGTTCGTTGTGCTTGACTCTATTTTTTTTTTGTTTTGTTTATTACTCCTTTCTTTTCTTTCTATTTCTAGTTTTCTTCCTCCACCATATCCGTGCGCACCACCACCTCTATTAAGCACTACACTTGCTAGAGTGTTAGTATTCACCAACTTCTTTGTTTTGCTTTGCTTTTTTTTCCTACAATTATCATTTACTCAAGTTGGGCTAGAGTTAGTGATGTTGTAATTTGTTTCTCTAATATTCTTTTGGTCAGTTATTTTTGCCCTAATGGATGTTTACAAATGGAATGAATCTTCTATGTGATAGTGTGGGTTCTTTACTTGTAACTATGATGTTAATAAAGTTTAATTTGATGAAATGAATCTAAAACCCTATAATTTTTAGAATTTGTGCATTAAAACAGCGGTGACATTTTGGTAATTGAATTTGCTTTTGGTTGCAAATTCAAACATCTTTTACACCTAGATGCGATAGGTACAGTGTTTGATAGGTTGATAGGTACAGTGTTTTAGCTTTTAAAAATTATAGGGGGCAAAAATAAAATTAGTTCACTTCGGGGCAAAAAGTTCTCAGGAACGGCCCTGAGTGGGGCATCGCAAATCTTAGCGAGAGCTTTGCAAGTAGCAGTTAAACGATCATCTCCCATTCCTTGAAGGGAGTTTGAGAAGATGCCGGACAATTGTTTCATTGGAGACTCAGTTGTTTGATTCTACTTTGCGAGAGAGATGCTCAAGTCATTATCATCATCTGATGGAAGCTCAGAATTTGAGTTAGAAGAAGGTTGGGTTTTTCGTTTTTTAGAAGAGGGACCAGAAGATTTGTCCTTGCGAGAAATGGACCAGAAGGTTTTTCGCCTTATTCTTGCCTTTAACATTCGCAGCCTCAAGCTCTTCAATTTCAACCTTCAAACACGAATAAAGATAAGAAACGAGGCAACAATATTGTTTGAAATAATAAAGAGAATGTTTCTTACTTCATCCGTGATTGATCGGAGTATCGCCAGAGTACTCGACTTTGGATTTATTTCATAACTCTTCTTTAGTCTGTCAACCTATAAATTTTGCAAGTTCAGTAAATATAAGAGGAAGGGAATAATGCGAAAGCAAAGCTTGAAATAAGAAATATACCTCATTGCCTTCTCGGGCCGTTAAATTCCCGGGGATGATAGTTCGCGAGATGTGCGAGGCAAAACATGTGAACCACCCAACATAGGGTCCTTCCAAAAGTAAAGGAATAACCCACCATTTCTCATCTTTTGAATAGCGAGGGTTGTATTATTACTCGAGTGCCAATCAATGTCTTGCATGAGCAATTTGTCTTGGGAACATTTTCCCGGCTTCTTCAACCTAGCAACTTGGTGAGATTTATCGTTTCTCATATTTATTACTTTATAATTGGCAAAAAAGTTCTCTACAGTATATTTTTTAAAGACTATTTCTAAGTTTGCGAACCTAGGATCTCTGACACTATCAGGGTATAAAGATCCTTTACCAGCGCCACGGTTAGCAAATTCGAGCATGAGACGGATGCAGTCGCCACTCAATTGATAAACATTTCTCATGAGAATTTCTCATGAGCAAGAATTTCATAAAATAATGGAGCCTCGGGATTGTATAGAGGATGGGAAGTCCCATGAGGAGTTGACCTAGCGAGATTATAATTCTCTTATCATCATATTGATGATCGGAAAATAGTTTTTGCGAAAAGAATAGATGAATAATCTTGATCGGGAAGGGTTGATAAAGTGAAACCCTTTCCTTTAGCTTATTGAACATCATTAAAATGCGGTGTGTAAGTATGACCTAGTGAAGCCATTATCGAGAATATGGGAATGAAGGAGAAATTTAAAATTGAAGAAGAAAGATTTACTGATAGCGGGAGCGTAAGTTCGGAGAAAGGAAGTTGAAGGAAAATTGCAGGAGAAATAAAGAGAAGAAGGGAAAGATGAAAACTATATATAGAGAGAAAGATTTTTTGGGAAAGTAAGTGCATTTAATGCGAGATGGGACGTGAATGGTCGGAAATAAGCGGTTGGATGAAACGTGTCAAAGAAAGAATAGAAGAAAAGACATACGTAATAAATTACGTGCCAAAAATTACGGAGTAAAAACAGATAAGGATGAGCTATTGCGGCATTTCAAGATATTGATTCTCATGATATTCTACTTGGAGAATACATGAGAAGAAGGCAAGATGTAGGATCGAATATCGCAACTCCAATACTTGCGAGATTAATAAGCGGCTGCGTCGCGAAGGGTCGCGTGGAGGTAAATAAATGACGTAATGAATGACGACGATCGTGAAAATGAGGAAAGTGTGGAGACTTGGCGAGATTTAGGAGTGTCGCGAGGACAAGCGATTACATTCGCGAGGATTCGAGAGTCATTCCCGAAAATAAAGGACAAGCTTAGCTGTCATCCACTATGTAAAACTCTATATAAAGGGTCGAGTAAGTCTGTGGGGAGAGAGATCTTTTTTGAATTGTTAAGCAAGTCATTAGGAGAGAGAAAATAGAGAGTAATTGTAATTGCTTTGGTTTTGTTCTAATTGTATTTGTAAACATTTCAAGAGAATAATCAATCAAGTTCAAAGTTTATCATCTTTCAGAGAGTTAATTAAATTGAATCTAGTGAGGGGTGTAGTGTAGGATTTCCTGCAACTACACTTAGTTTACACCCACGACTTTTACTCTCCACCTTCACCCAGTCACAATAAAACACCACCTCCGTAAAGTCTGTGTAGTCAAGCTCCAATATTTGATTCACCACACCATACCATTTGGTCACATCATCGATGGGGTTTTATCTTTTACGACTTGCTCTATATGTTGTAGTTGCTTCCATGCAAACACCGCTATCTTGCGTTACGTGACCTAGCTCATCAGACTTGGGTACAAAGGTAAAACCGTTAACCCTGTACTTGTTATATTCTTTCGCTCCAACAGGTCATTTTACGTAACGCCACAATTTGGAGTTCATTTTGCCCTCTTTCACCAACTGGCATTAAAGTACTTGTCAGTCTCAAGGCAAATAACAAACAATGTTTACTGAGTACCACAATTATTTACTATATCTCAGCATTATTACCTTTTTATATAACCACCTTACAAAATACATCTGTAGCTCTACTTCTTGCTAGTGCTTGATATCCCATTTGTATTAGAGAAATTTCATCGCAAGTATTCACTGCAAAACGAGTAAGACATTACATCATAATTAGTACAAACTAAAGAACAAAATACATTAATTGACAAAATAACGAGCACTCACACATAGTAGTCTGCGAGACCTTCTACTTCACGACGAAACAGAACCCATCTAACTATTTGTGTGAACTGTACACTAGACAAGGTCACGGTCTTATCTCCATATCCCATAGGGCCTTCGTCGCTGTACTCGGAATCACCATCTAAGAATGCTTCTCGTGTAGCTTTGTGATTTCCATCCTTAGAGTTCGCCACATGTTCCATTGCATAAACCACTCCTTCAGCTACAAGTTGTGATTCTTTGATGTTACCTTCTACATAACGATTGTTACTCGGAATGTTCTTAAAAGATTTCATTGCCCTGAATCACAACATAGTTGTTAGATATTATAGCACAAATTAATGTAACCACAGGTGAAAAAGAAGGTTTGAAGTATTACCGTTCAAAAGGATACATCCATCGGTATCTAACCTGGTCCCAAGTTAGAGCTTCATCGGCAAGATGCACCACGAGATGGATACGATAACAAACAAAGAAGGTGGAAAATACTTTCAGGACGCATTGCCTCATGACCATGAATTTTGCTTCTTAAAGTTCACTTTTGATCAAAACCTTCGAGCATAAGATTCTAAAGAATAAAGCGATCCGTTGAAGAGCCCTCAGGAGGTCCGGTTAGCGTGGGAAGGCATGTTGGGCAAAGCAAAGACAAATACTCCATAATGACATGATATTCATGTGGTTGCAAACAATGCGAGACCGGGGAGGTTCAATCTGACATTGTTTCCAAGATTTGATCAAAATCCAGTTGGAAACTTGATGTTTTTCAATATTTGTAGAAAGTTTTTCCTCTCCTCCTTGTTCAAAGCATAAGGAGCATCAGGCATCACATCTTTTCCTGTTCTCGAATCTGTAGTGATCCACTGCTCTTTTTGAATATTCAGATCCTTCATATCTTCTCTTGCATTCACACTATCTTTCGATTTCTTCTTTAAGTCGAGAACTGCATTTACTAAATGTTCAATAAAATTCTTCTCCACGATTGCATTACGTCGATACAATGGCGATAAGTGTTAGAGACCCCGTTGGAACATCAAACAAGTTTGGCCTCTTGTAAAATGCTTTAGTTGTTGCATTGGGTTCATCGGTACAACTTCATAAAAATCTTTCTTTCTCTTCTTGCGGAGTCTTTGGTAAGCTTACCGGGAAGATAATGAACATTGCTAGTCTTCACTTGATTACTTCTTCTCCACTTAACCAACCCAGGGTTGGCGCCAATCCGGTCTCCACTGTTTTGAGTCCCAAGTACTTGCCTTTCCTGAAAGGATGAGTCAACTTCATAAATCTTCGAAAATTTCGGTACACAATCTTTCTCGAGTGATATAACCAATTGCTTTCAGTCTCATCTCCACATCCAGGACACGATTTGTACCCATGAACTACACAAACCGTAAACATTACCATACGGGTAAATCATGTATACCCCACATTAAGATAGCTCTCAACTTGAATGACTTCTTTAGATGCATATCTACCGCATCCACTCCTTCCCAAAGTTTATTCGGGTCATCTATTAATGGTCAAGCATAACGCAGATGTCTTGACCCGGTGCCTTAGGTCTGGTATTAGTAGTGACATAATACGAAACTCGGCTTCATACATAGTGACGGCGGCAGTGATTGTAAGGAACCAAGATGATGGCCAACAACTCATGAATCGGTACCTTTGGATGCCGCGAGGATTAAAACCATCCGTTGAAATTCCAAGCCACACATTTCGCGCTTCCCTTGCAAACTCGGGCCACTTTTTCTTCATGTTACGCCATTGTGTAGAGTCGATTGGGTGTCGCATATACTCGAAGAAACTACGCACGATCATGCCATGTCATATCTTGAAATCCATGGTATAGTATAATATTTCTTAAGTCTTGGAGGAAGTGGAAAATGTCGCAATACTAAAAACGGGCTCTTTACTTACTCTTTGAACTCCATCTTTCCCTTGTCTCGAATTTATACCTAGATGCTCCACAACTTGGACATTCTATCTCATCCTTCAAATCTTTTCGGAACAACACACGGTGGTTAATGCAAGCATGAATGTTATCCACGCCTTCATTCCCATATCTTTCAACATCTCTTTCATTACGGGTACTTTGCGTAGGGAAAGTGTTTCCATCTGAAACCATTTTCTTAGTAATCCCAAAGAGGTAAGTGACGCTATTTGCGAGACCAACCAAATCTCTTCTTGACATGATGCGGTTCCACAATCACGAGAAAAAGAGTTGTCGCACCATTCTCACATGTTGGATAAATCTTCTCTTGGTAACTTTTGGTACTTGTTGTATTTTTCACCTACGTTAGGCTCTGGAAGGGATGTTCGAGAATCACCAACATTGAAATCCTCATTTAATCCTTCAATATCCCAAATGCATTATCAACAAAGTCATTTAACCTATCATCTCTATCGACTCTCTTTTTGACTTCCTCCACTATTGTTTATTCTTCAATTGTATCGGTTGCATTGTCCCGACTCACATATGACGCTGGCGATATCGTCTTCGATCTCGGTGTCGACTTCTCTCCGTGTAGAGACCAAACTACATATGAATTAAGCATGCCATATGATAGTATATCATGCGACCGGTGCAAAAGTCATGGATTTCCTATTACGACAACGACGACAAGGGCGAGCGTAAGCTGCGAGTTTCTAAGTACATTATTGTATGCAAAATCAATAAACTTAGCCACCCCTTCTCTATAAGATGGACTACACCTATCTTCAATAGTCATCCATCCTTTCTCACAGTTCGAGTCATTCTACAACCGTCAACACAAACTAGATTATAAATAATGACAAGAAAACAAAAAGAAAAGTGTGACTACACAAACTAGATGGCACCAAAACGAGAAAACTCTAGCTTATGGCATATTATGACATACATTCTCTCACAATAGAAGTTTAACTTCATGGCATGGGATCAATAACTTGAGAGAATATTTTAACTAACATGGAGCGATAATATCTTCACTACTTTCCATTTGATTCCGAAACATATCATCTTACCAAAAAAATGACATATAGCAAATTATCAAACACCATGGCATATAATCATTGGCGAGGATACATGTCCATTTCACTAAGCCGATTACCCGGCCTTTTCAATTCTACCCCAATCGTATTCTACACGCTCCGCATAAAAACAACAAAATAATGAGTGCTCAAGACCAACTACAAGTTAGAAACAAGAAACCTTTGAGTTTCTTAAATAATCTTTTGGACATACAACAAATGGGAAGACCAATTAATCCAAAACTTAATAATTCGGCTACCACATGATTATCCCCAACTAAAAAAGCGAGAAGTCATCAAACCATTCGGAATTCGGTGAAAATGTAACGATGTATTTGATAACCATACAACTATGTACAAACTTCTTAACATGTGCGGTACACATATAGGTGTGGTGAAAGTATGTAATACAAAATATATGTGTAAGCAAAACATCCGAAGTAACATTATCCCAAAAATGTACCGAAAACCGGGCAACAACCACATCCCGCAACGGTCGGCTCACAAGTCGGCCAATCCAAGTGTAGTATCCGTCTAACCACGCCTAGCCTTCCTTTTCGATATTCTAACTTTGAAACTTAAGCAAACACACGATGAACACATCGATTGGAATTTTACGAAACTAAGCAATATGAAGACATGCTAACGAGAACATAGTCGATCCTTTCTTAGTATTCATCTAAAGTAAAAGTGTTTGCATGCTCAACACACTTAAGAAATGCGGCCTCTAACAGCCTATAGTCAGCGGAATTCTACGGAAATGCGTTCGGCATTTCCACGACAATATCACGAGTTGTTTGTAAGAACCCATTGGGATATGAATTGGAGTTTGTGAAGAAAAGCAGAGAAGTAAATGCTCAACACTTGCGCAGCGTGTGAACAACAAATGATAAATACCGGAACACCGAAGATGTAGATTATCGGATCATAAACATGGTGTGCAATTACTACTTCATGCATGATGGGGAAAAGTCTACGGTAGGCCAATGGAAATGGACAGAGAAGCTTTTACATGCCTTTCAAGAACTCTAAGGTGAGCATGGTACTTGGTGCCTATTTGATTAGAAATTTAAAAGACACTAAACCCACTTCAATGCGTCCAAATTGTCCACAATAGTCTAATAAAGAAAAAAAGAAAAATTGTGAAGCCAGTTATGGCAAAAGACAAAAAAATTTGAACAAGGAAAATGGAAATAAAATTTCCCGTCTATGGCCACCCGATCAACCCATGAGGACTATTACACCTGATGAAGCATTTATAATAGAGCAAACAATAACGCGACAATGCATCTGTTTCCTTTTCCACTAAGGATTTTACTATAAAATTTGGCATTTCTCACATCAAAGCTATCTAGCATGTAAGACAAAATCATTATACAAGTCATTTGCATAGCTATCTCGGCATTTCCCTTTCGGATGAATACTATCACTATTTTACCACATATACCTAACAAGCTAACATACCACTTTACAATCAAAATACATCATCTCCACCAATAGAGTTAGTATCACTCATAAACCACTATGAAGACCCTAATTTCATGATTTTGAAAACCCATGATTTAAAATGAGTGAAATATCCAAAGCCGAAACCCTTAGCTTTAAACCAAAAAGAAAAAACCCCAAATAAGAACAAAAAATTGAATCAAAACAACAGAAGAGAAATAGAGTTAGGGTTTGTGAAAATATACCTTAATTGTAGGAGACGTCTTCTTTAGTTCATAAACTCGCTTCTTTGCTTCAATTAGAAAGCGTAAACAAAAAACAATTTTTAGGTCAAAAAAAAAATCATCAAAAAAATAACATCAAGCTGAGTGAGAGTGAGAGATTGTACAAACCGTTGGCTTCTAGATTTGAATACAATTAACTATCATGAACTAGGGTTTTCTTCGATTTCACGAACAAAATCAAATTTGTAGGTTTATAAAATCTCAATTAGGGTTATTTTTCGAGGTTTTGATTCAAAGATTAACAAGCTAGATAAGATTTTGATTCAAAGTTCACAAATTCTGCGAGAAATAGTTGTAGTTTGGTCTACATATTAGTGAATTAGTGAGAGATAGGAGGGTTTCTTTTCTTTCTGTGCAAGAGAGAGACGAGTTTTTTTCGAAGGGTTTTTTTCACTAAGTAAAAGAAGAGACCTACAAATACGAGTGGTGTTATAAGGTGAGAGAGTTAAAAGACACGTGTTGGACAACGAGAAGACACGGGATTAATTAAATACTCACTTCAATTATTAATCTGGGTGGAAATTAGGTCAAATGGGGGAATGAAAATTAAAGAGGGAAATGATTTTTTTTTTGAAAATGTGAGGAAATGTTATTTAGATGAGAAACTTGGGAGGGAAAATTTAGAGGGAAAATAATTCTTCATTTTTGTTTTGGGGAAAGCAATTATTGATGTAATATTAGAAGGGATGTGATTTTTAGGTGAAAAATAGAGAGGGAAAAATTTGAGGAAACAATTCCATAGTTTTTTTTTTTTTTAAAATAGAATTAAATCAAATATTATTTAACCAAATATAGAAACCTACCTAAAAACCCTTAGATAGCGGTAATTAACTTAGTGGCATGATTTGCAACGTTTTATAAATATTAATATACGTTGCTTAATTATTGCAGAATTAATCGCAATTAAAGCAACGTATATTATGGTTTGCAACGGATATTTTCGTTGCACAGTCAGCAACGGCTATATACGTTGCACACCCAAAAATGAAAACGTTGCAAATTAGCTGATATGGTGTAGTGAGTGCAGGGTATATTTTTTGTAAAAAGTTGCAGCTGCTTAAGACAAAATTGAAAGAGTGGAGTAGAGTGCATTTGGGGATCTTGAATTGAGACTTGAAGAATTGGAGGACATCTTTGTCGATCTTGATGCTATGGAGAATTCAAATAATGGCCTCACAGACACTCAGTGGGAGGAGAGAGATTCAACAAGACAAGAATCTTTGCGCAAGTTAACAATTCTAAGAGCTGAAAAATTAAGAAGCGAGCAAGAGTCAAGCACATAAAGATTTTGAACACAACACTAAGTACTTTCACGTAATTGCAAATGATAGGAGACAAATAAGTTATATTGGTTGTATTAAAGTTAATGGTACTCTTACTTCTGATGAACATGAAATCAAGAATGGCATTGTGGATTTTTTTTCTTCAAAACATCTTTCAGTCTCAGTCTCACAGGACAGTAAACATGGAAGGTATGAATTTTCCAACCATTTCTGAGGAGTTGTGCTCATGGCTAGAGAGAGATATTGATGAGGAGGAATGTGTGGCCGCTATTAAGAATCTTGGAAAAAATAAAGCTCCGTGTCTGATGGATTTCACGTAGCTTTTATCTTTTATGTTGGGATTTCATTAAACTTGACTTTCTCAATGTTGTGAAAGAGTTATAAGTTAAATCTTTTCTTGATTGGAGGTTGAAAAATACCTTCATTGCCTTAATTCCTAATAAAGACTCCATTGAGGAAATAAAGGATTTGAGACCAATTAGTCTCAATCATGGGGCTTACAAGATTGTTTCTAAAATTCTTTCAGAGAGATTCAATCAAACCTACTGATAAGCACGAAAGTGATACATTTTATACCCATATTTATATTAGCTAGGACTCGGTATTTGGCTAATGACACCATTTTAGTGCTTTTGTAGAAAGAACAAGTAAATTCTGATCATCCGGAGAACAAACGGCTAAAGCTGCAGATTAAATAGCACTTGCGACAAAAGCCACCTGCTCGGCTACATCAGTTCACAACCAGAACCACGTCAACTCCACTTGGGCCTTGCTAATTTGGGTTAATGGCAGGAAATCAGTGCAGGCAGTCGCGGGTTTGGTTCTCCAGAACTGGTAGTGGCAGTCGGCTGAAATATTTGCCGTGAATATAGAGATATTGCCTGAAATTTATTTTGATCGGGTAGGATGCATGCTGTTTGGCTGCTGGCGTTGGTTATGGCAGCTGTAAGGTAGTGTTTCAGCCGTGCATGGAGATGTTTACGAGATGGTAGTCAGCCAAGCTTTCATGATCTGTTGAGTTTGGTTGATTTGATGAGTACTGCGACAACAATGGATTTTGGAGATCGATTCTACATGGAGTAGTCTGTGCGTTGTGAAACGACAGTGTTAAATGAGCTATGCAGGGTGGTGTGATTATTGCGACATCAGCTCTTGCAGATTTGCAAGCCGTAGAAGTTGATTGTCAGTGGTCGGAGTGAAGTTTAGGAAAGTCTGGTTTTGTGGCGAGTCTGGGAAGGACAGTGCTGGCTGGACAGTAACTAAGAAGTTGGTGGTTCGATGAGGCAGAGATGATTAGACTCAGTGATTGATTGGCTGTGAGAAGTTGCAAAAGGAAGTAGAGGTGGACGGAACTGGGGGATTATCATACCGTCCACTATTTGGCTCTAATGGTTGCTGCTCTTTACGTTTTGGGTTGAAAGTATAAAATGAAGAATGGTTGATTGCAGTGGTGGTATTTGCTGGCACCTACAATGGGGTTCCTACAGTTTGAGCTGTTAACATTGGTGGAGGATAAACAGTAAGAAAATGGAGAAGAGGAGTTTGTTGTGGCACATTGGTGGAGCAAACGAAGAAGCTGCTGTTGCCGAGATGAATGGAGAGTTGCACGGACAGAATGAAGAAGCAACAGAGGCAGTATCTCAATGATGGATTAACAGCAACACTGGGGCTCTTATGCAGTCAAGAATTCAACTTTGGATGGAAGAATATACAACAACACAAATTGGGTTTTGTATTGAATGATGTGATGTCTAATCGACTGAGTTGTTGGTTTTAGTTGCAGTGGCGATGAAGTTCAGGGTCTGTAACCCCAGAGAAGGAGATGGTTGAGTTGTTGCAATGTTGTAACCGGCAGGCGGTAAGCAGAGAAGATGTAAGAAGTCGTGAAGATGAAAGCGAGCTGGAGTTGACTGATTTGTTTGCAATCAGCTGAAGAAGAATTATAGAAGTGCGGGTGCATGTTTGCTGGAGTTAGACGGACAGAAGACGAAGAAGAGCTTCCTATGTTGTCTGAGAACATGTTGTTGGTTTTTGCTCGGAGGGAGAGTGCTCAGATGGTCTGAAAGTAGAAGTTTTGCTTTGGACGGAGTTTGTATGGCCTGAATTTGGGTGCGACTGATTGGATATACATGGATGGAGAATGACTGGGCAACATTACATAAGATGCAGCGAAGATTGGGTGGTGGTTCTCTGTGGGGTTTTGTCTCAGTGAAGCGAGCATGATTTTCAAGCAAGTAAACTGTCCACTGGGAGATGATTGACGCCGAGAAGTTAATAGAGAACGTGTGCTGCTCTTTCCAATTCGAGTATTAGTCGGTGCTGATCATTGGTCGAGATGCAAAGCCCTTTCGAATTCTGGTATGTCAGGAAGATGCAAAGTTTTGGACGTAAAGAATAGGCTAGCTTGCCTGTGCAGTGGATGGATTTGGAAATTGATGGACCCGAATGGACTGGGCCTTGCAATGGGCTAGGTCTCAATTAGACTTTCGCATGGAGTATATAATTGGATCGATAGAGACTGAGAAGGGGAGGCCGTTCAGAGGCTACACAGCCGACGAACAGAAGCAGAAAAAGGGAGGCGGCTACAGAGCCGTGGAGGAGAAACGGAGAAGGGTTTGCGTTTGGGTTTTTTTCGTTTTTCCAATTCCATTTCGATTAGCTAGTGAATCTCTAATATATTTGTTTATGGCTTTTAAGAAGGCCATGTCTTGCTAATTGTTTTTGTAACTAGGGTTTATGGTTGAAACTATTTGGGGTATTAGGCTATTTGAATTGATAAATTTAGCAAAAGACCATTATGATATGAATAAACTAATCTTGAATATTGTTTGTTGATTTATTGAAAACTAGTTGTTGCTTCGCCGGTTTTAATACAAACCTATGTGCATAATGAATTAGCTTTACAAATATGTTTCTTCTTATTATTTGATAATCTATGCTTTGATTAATTCCTTGATGGGTTATGCTTAGAAAAGCCGAAAAATATTTGTGAGCTAAATTAGTTTCTATAACTTACTCGTGATGCAATTTGATGGTGCATGCTTGGGTTTTGTCTTTTGATGCGCTATGCTTAGGGTATACCAGTGATATTTGCGACGCTAATACATATAATAGGTGATGTCGATAGAACGGACAATAAGCATATAATCATGAGTTATGTTTCATTTCAGTAATTGATTAGAAACAATAGTTGAAACTATAAACCACAGTTCTTAGGCTCTCTCATTACGAGTTCACTTTGTTAGTTTACTTTAATTTTATTATTATTTCATTTTCAATTCTAAAAATCCAAAAATATCATTGCGGAGTTAATCGATTAGAAATACTAATTATTGATATTTCCACCGCTCCTCGTGGGAACGACCCGTACTTGTCGTTGTCTGCATTGTAGACACCGTGCGATTGCGGTTATTACATATAGGGTATTCCATATCCTATCACCTACCTACTATTATTTCTCAGCATGAATATGCTTTTGTGAAGAAGAGACAAATCCTATATATGGAGTTTTAATAGCTAATGAATTTATTGATTCAAGAACTAGGAGTGGAAAGCCAGGTATTTTTTGTAAAGTAGATTTTGAAAAAGCTTTTGATCATGTAAATTGGGATTTTTTGGATGAAGTCTTTAGCTCATGGATAAGTGGAGGCAATGGATTAGATGTTGTGTTGAGTTCACAAGATTCTCAGTTCTTGTTAATGGGAGTGCAACTGGTTACTTCAAGAGTTATAAGTATATAAGACAAGGTGACCCAATTTCACCTTTTTCGTTTCTTCTTGTGGGTGAAGCTCTCACTTTTATGATTAAAAGGGCACAAGAGCAAGGCTTATTATCTGGTTTTAAATTTAAGGATGATAGTTTGCTTGTGAGTCATTTGCAATTTGCAAATGACACACTGATCTTTTTGGATGCAGACATTGAACATGTGAAAAATTTAAGACTTATTCTTCTCTCATTTGAAATGCTTACAAGACTCAAGATTAATTTTGTTAAAAGCCAAATTTTTGTTGTGGGTTATGATGGTGACTTGAATGTGTTTTCTTCTCTTCTTGGTTGTTGCAATAGAGTTCTCCCAAAACTTATCTTGGTTTTCCTCTGGGGGATAAATGTGGTGGAGTTGCTAAATTGAATAAGGTGGTGGATAAGTTTATAGCTAGAATTGCTCGGGCCGGAAAAAACCTCTTCTTCTAGAATTTTGGTAAGATTATATTAATTAACGGTGTTCTTGCTAGTCTCATTTGTTTATTATATGTCCCTTTATGAAATGCCAATTTCAGTTTTAAAAGACTTGAAAAAATTATGAGAGATTTTCTCTGGAGTGATAATAAAGGAAGAAAAAAAGATAAATCTTATCAAGTGGAATTCTTTATGTAAAAGAAGAAGTTTGGGGTTTGGGAATAAAGAAGTTGCAGCTAGTTAATTAATCTTTACTCTCAAATGGTCTTGGAGATATGCCACTTAAGATGATGTTCATTGGAAGAAAATTGTGACTGAAAAATATTGTGTTGGAGATGTTGTTTGGTGTCCTAAAATTCCTAAGTGCACTTTTGGTAGGTCTGTGTGGAAGGCTACCATGAAGACAAATTCAACTTTCCTGAAATTTGTCAGATTCAAAGTAAAAAAATGGAGTTCTGGTTTAGTTCTGACATGATAATTGGTTGTATGAGCACCCAATCAAAAAATTGTATTCAAATCTTTTTGTACTAACAAGAGCTAAACATTTCTCTGTAGATGAGATGGGTGTTACCTCGGTTTAACCGAGAATCATGAAGATATGCTATACTAACCTCTAACTTCAAATAAGTGTTTTTGAGTCAAACTGTTTATGACAAGCTCTCAATGGAGGAGGCGCCATAAAATTCTGTTGTGTTCTCTTTTATTTGGAGTTTAAAGTGTCCTCCAAATATTGGTTTCTTCCTTTGGCTTATTGCTCATGGCGGGTTATCTACTAGGGACATCTTTGTTGAGAAGGAGAATGGATGTGCACGAAAATTGTCTCTTTTGTCTTTGCTCCACAATTTGCTTCCCACTTGTTTCTTCATTGTAACTTTGTTAAGACAGGTTTGGGATAGCTTAACTACTAAGTTAAAATGGCTTTATGCAATGATACTGCGAGATGTGGTTTCGCTCTTCAAGCTTGGAGTTAACTCTCGGTGATAAGGCCAAACTGATATTTGGAGGCTTGTGCCGGTTGCAATCATTTGGTGTGTGGAAAGAAAGGAATAATAGGGTTTTCAATGATAATCACAATACTGCTGCTAAACGCAGCTTCAAAGGATGTGTATGTCTTGTTTACTTAGTTTTCAAAGATTTTGAGGAGGTGGATTCTAAGGAGGTGATAAGGAATTGGTGTAAAATTAACTTTGATATTTCATAAGTGCTCTTAGCTTGTTTTGAGCACTCTTTTTTCTTTTTTCCTGTACTTTGGCAAGGGTGTTATAATTCATTTATACCCTTTTTTTTTCCTATCAGTACGTCTTCTTTACCGATAAAAAAATAAATAAAATAATTCTTGGTATATCGGGGATTATCCGGATATATTCCTGAAATAAGGAAAAAGGGGTGGGCTCCACCACTAAAACAACCCTCTATTAACTCCGTGCAGGCCCCACTAATTTTCTCTCTCACACGGGATTATTTTTCGGATAACCCCCGGTGAGTGTAGAATTATTGTATAGTAAGATGCTAAATCCGTACCGTTGTTAAATAAAGGGGTCATTTTGGATCTTATAACTGCAATATCCGCATGTAAACGAGAAAAGTGAAACTAATTTGAGGTCAAATTTGTAAAATATAGTAATTAAAAAGCGAAAGGAAAAAAACATCACTCGCAAACTCTTTTGTGCTATCTTTTGATTCAAGTTTTAAATTACAACTATATTTTGTTCCCAAGTCTCAACCCCTTTATCTTTCCTTCTCAACCTTACCTGTTTTTTTCTCTTTTGCTTCACAACAAGGTAATTTTATAAGGTGGTTTAATCAGTGGTTATCTTCATAAATTATATTTTTAGACTAAATATAATTTCTCGATCCATTAATTAACAGTGTAAATTGGGGTTTGTTTTATGTCTAAATGATTGGGGACATGAAAAAGATGGTGTTCTGTAAATATCATTTGATGCGAATGTTATTCAGGTTTTGTCATGCGTGAAGCCTTTTTTTTTTTTTTTTTTTTTTTAATGTTGTGGATGGTGAAATTTGGATGAGGGTCAAAAGTGACATTTCAAGACCATAAGACAAACCCAACTCTCACGGTAGAGATTAAGCCATTAGCTAGCCCTCAAGGCACCCATAGCCACGATTTCTAGTATACGTCCCTTGAAACTGCTTGCGGGTCGTGATGCCATAATCCTTAACGCACATCCTCGACGAGATAATCTTTGGTCACATAGGTTCGTAGGCGTAAAAACGTCCCGGCGAGACTTATGAACAGAATAACCACAACTGTCATGTCTTGGCGAGACGCAGATGATTGTGATGCCATGATTTAACATACATCCTCGACGAGATACTGCTGGTCATGTCGGCTCTGTAATTGCGTAAAAACGTCCCTGACGGACTTATGA
The DNA here is from genome assembly GCA_023531295.1 of Papaver armeniacum. Lineage (NCBI taxonomy): Eukaryota > Viridiplantae > Streptophyta > Magnoliopsida > Ranunculales > Papaveraceae > Papaver > Papaver armeniacum. Next base: position 16,055 of record JAJJWW010013906.1, read on the forward strand.
CCCAGAGCGGAGACATACATGTCTTTTGTAAGCAAGACTCACCCTATTTGAGATCAATGACTAATTCCTAGTACATCATCGCGAGATACACTGGTCATGTCTACTCTAGGCTCTGACTCGACTTACCGAGGCTTACGAACAATTTTTAGGACATCCCCTCAAGATACGATGGTTATTCTGCCTCTTGGCCATTTCGACATACTCCGAGAGTATCATTTCGAGATACTAGGTGTTAGAGCATAGCTCGGTTGAACTCACCAAGCGTTGGTATGTCAAGTTTGGTTGTCATATTTTAGTATCAAAACTCATCTCACTACAAGAAAACATGGCTTTGGTGACGATAGTTTTTGCGGCGAAGAAAATTTCATTCTTTGAAGCTTATTTACGTGACCAAAATAATTTTTGTCACTGTTGTTAGGTTTTCCGGCGACGAAACTCGGGTTTCGTCACTCATAAGCTTTTAGTGACCTCGTTTAGAGACAAAATAATGTCTAGTCACTAATAAGTTTTTTGTGATTATATATTTTTGTCACCATTGAATTTTATTGTGATGATCTTTGAAAAATTGACATAAAATCTTTTCGTGATAATCTATTAATTTCGTTACAAAAGAAAAGTTTATAGTGACAAAAATAATTTGTCACTAACTAATTTTATAGTGATGAAACTAAAAGTTCGACACTATATTTATTTTTAGTGAACATCAGCTTGTTTGGTTGCAAATATTTTTATAGTAACAACTTATAATCGTCACAAGAAACAACTTCAGGCTGTTCATGATTTCAGTAATTACTGAAATATTGCCGCAAAAAATTCTTTATGGTGACAAAAAAAGAATACACAACGCGCTATTTATAATGAATTTTTGGTAACAATATTTTTATCATGTAAAATATAATATTAACAAACTCCCAAACTGTTGGACTGCTGGTTGAACTATGTGAACTGAGGCGGTTATTAGCTAACCGATATAGAGTGAGTATATTCATTCATGGTAACTATTTATAAATTTAAATAAAATTATGCAAAAGCTGAATACAAATTTGGATCGGATTTGTTGATAATCGAGTCATGACCAATACATAGATAAATCAATTATGGTGATTATATTCGGCTATCATGACTATGATTTAGCAACTTTGATGAAATTATGTGGAGTTAAATACAATCAAATCATATTTATTGATAATTTTTCAAGATGAGTATGATCTAGTAATGTTGGATGAAAATTGAGCACAATTGGATTGAACTAGATGAAAATCGATAGATAAAACAATCATATGGAGTATATTTGACTATTATTTGGTGATTTGATGAAATTGTTTAGAATTGAATACGAGATGGATTGAATTTGTTGATAATCAATCATTGTGAATATGATCCGGTAATGTTGATTTGAATATTAAGTCCGATTAGAATGAATTAGATAAGATACATGGATAAATCATTATTAGTAATTAACCATATATATATGGTTAATAACCGATCATCTTGAGACTAATCTAGTTGTATTGATAGAATTGAGTAAAATAGAGTTAAATTGGATTGAGTTCGATAATTAGTCAAGGAAAGTGTCATCTACTAACATTATTGACTATGGTTGAAATAAATTAGATGATTTTAGTCATCTAATCCAGTCATATTGAGCATTATCTAATTATTTTGTGAATGAAATAAATTGTGTTAAATTTTATTGAGTTTATGATAATAGGTCAAGGTAAATATGATATGAAAATGGTGACAGAAACTTGAGTACAATTGGAATCTCTAAATTATTATCATTGGAAGGATAACTACTCTAAAGATTGTCATATACACTGAAAGAACCCATTGATTTGTTGATACTACACATCATATAGCTAGCCTAACGGAACCCATTGATTTGTGTATTGTACTACAATTCGAGAGGAATCGTGGATATCGTATGAAAACACCAAATAATGCACAAGATGGAAGTTTTACTAGGCTAGATTCTTTTACACATTTGGATGAAGCAACGGATTCGCCCATACCATTAGTAAAGTTTGTAAAACCACGGCCGATCTGAAAGGGAATGAATGGGAAAAAATAGCATGTCGAATCAATTAAAACTCTGAAAATTTTTGTCCTTAGAGAGGTACAAGATATTGTTGAATTCTTGGAGCGTGACAAAATAAATTCACGCAAGCCATTTCCAAGGATAGCGAATTCATTAATTCGTATATATAGTTCTCAATTTCCGTTTCTCGTGATTCTTATTTAATATTTACATTATTAGATCATTACAATTATTAGATTCATTCTCATTAAACCGGACTTGTTTTAATTACTTAAATTCTTCCTCATTATTTTGGTCAATTTTCATTATTCGAATTCTCATTTTTATAATTTCTTTCACTATTTTTGGGTCGATAATAATTACTCCCTCCGTCCCTAATTAGATGAGCTACTTGGTTTTTAGTTTTGTCCACAAATAGATGAGCTATTTCACTAACCGTGGGGATATTTCTAAAACTACCCTTTTAATTGATTATTTTTTCTATAAGAAATATGTATAATTTGATAGTCATGTTTATATTAGTTGCGTAGGTGTTTTAAAATGTTTTTCAACGGTATAAAGTTTATAAAAAATAAGTGGTATAGTTTAAGAGATAAATCGTTTCTAAATTTTACTAATTATTGCCCATAAAGGTATAATTGTAAAAAATACTTAAATATACTCCACTTTCCTCCTTGCCTTAAAATTTGTGCAAACTACAAGTAGCTCATCTAATTAGGGATGGAGGGAGTATAAATTATTCTCATTGTTAAAATTTATTCTTATTTGTATAATATATCGGATTTATTGGGAGGAAGGTCGATAATAATTCTTCATTTTCATTTGATTTTATCGAAAAACCCTTTTGTTTTCTCTCACTTCATTTTCCTCTCTCTCGTAGCTCTTTCTCAAATCCCAAGCTCTCCATAGTCCTCTCCCATGACTAAACTTGGAAAAAAAAAAAACTCGGGCACAACCATCTTATCACAACCTCAATATCACCCTTTTGTAGTCTTTTCTCTATCTCACTCGAAACGTCGTCCGATTCTTCTCCGTCCCGGCAAAGTCCGTCTTCTGATCGACCAACTTCAAGCCCAATCGCAACAACAATTTGACTAATTAGGGCCCGGATGTAGATAAGTTTTCTATAAATTTGGGTTTCGATTTCATTTATTTTCTACTAACTAGGGTTTTGATTTCTAAATTTTTGTCTCATATTACATTAAGCTCTTCCTTAGGGTTTTGATTTCTACTTTTGTCTACTCTTACAGATTTCTTCCTTAGGGTTTTGATTTCTTATTAGGATGCGATTTCTTCCTTGGGGTTTTGATTTCTTATTAGGATCATAGATTTCTTCCTTAGGGTTTGGATTTTAATTAGGATTTTAGATTTCTAAGAAGGGTTTTGATTTCTCCCTCGGGGTTAGGTTTTCAAAGTACAGGACTTTATCATTCTATTCGATGGTTCGTATTGTGCATTTGTTCATTTGTTCATCTTTTCATCTTGTTATTGTTTTATGTTACGTGCTTTCATCTATTGCTAGCTATATAATACGCAAATGAATTTGTTGGGTTGGAAGTGTCTTAAGCAATTGGTTTCTTATTGTAATAACCAAATGTGACTTTTGTATGTAGAATTAACCAGTTCAACTAACATAGATGACTTGAAGTAATTGTATGAATTCCTTCCTTGATTGAGTATGAGCTTCATTTGAAATTTACATTTTGTGGCTGATTGTTCTTATGCATTCGGAGTTCAAATCAAGGCAACAACAAGTTTTACCATTGTTTTTAGTTTTCTTTTGAACACATATAAATTTAGCATGTTCTCGTAATCATCCATATTCTTAGTTTTGATGTCTAACGACACTTCCGGTTATACCACAATGTTATGAATAGTGACTACAAAAAGTGATCCATATTTCAATACTAGATATGTTAGTCAACAAAACAATAAGCGCAAGAGATATTGGTTACATTCGGTTTGTTTGTTTTATTTGTTTTGTTTTACTAATTTTTGTATAATATTTTTTTAGTTTAGACCCCAAAGGTGAAAGCTCCACCACCATCTTCAAAGCCAGCTAAATCTGGTGGTGGTAAACTAAAGAATAAGGTCTATCGGTACCTATCACTATCATGTTACGCTAAATGATTGGTTTCTTACACAATTATTTCTTTGTGTCTATTTACATTGTTTTAGTATGTGAATTCACTAGTAACTAGATAAGAAAAGTTATATTAGATAGAGCGTGATTTATAAGTTCATACCCCCTGTCACGGAAAGAAGGGCGAGGAGCCAATTCCTTCGTCATGGCAATAGAAGGTCCATTTCTAACCCTCAGAGACCTCACTTTTGGGCTGTAGAGGAGCCATTTTACCTGCTCACAGCATTTACAGAACTGCATAAACATACCCATAGGCTGTACTGTATAGCCAAGACTCATGATAATTTTCGCAAGATGGTTTGCGCCTCAGCAACCAGCGAAGTGCTTTTACTACTGTACTCAGTTAATAAAATGATCCATTTTGTCCTTATAGATCGACCTCCCACTAACGAACGTGGGATTGACAAGGGCTTGCACTAATGTACGTATGAATGCTTACAAAGGAAAGCTGGTCGTTATGTTCTCGAGAATTATATGGAGAGGTGCTATTCGGAGAATGGCCCTTAACTCCATAAGCGAGTGTGTGGCAATAGTTCGTTCTATAGAAGCACTCGGGTACAAGTCTTGAGTGAAACACAAGTCACGGATAGAGATTCCTTGATTGACGAGTCGAAGATATGCATATTTGTTATATACTTATATGTTTTTGCGGAAGTAGATTAGTGTATTAAAACTTAAATTTGAACATTGATTTGGTTTCATTTTGAGCGAGTTCATCTGGACACTTCTCAACGGATGTTAAAGAAGTTCTTAAGAGGAATCAATTGGTAAGTATACAATACTAATGTTTTATTTTTGTTTTTGTTAGTTGCCTTGGAGGCACGATTAAGCCACAAACTCAATATTCTATATTACCTAATTTATACACAAATTTGATTGTTATTTTCATTAATGACCACACCCTCATGAATTCTAAGCTCATTTATGCAAAGGTTCCCGTAACTTGTTTAAAGGCCAACCATTAGTGTTGTACCTTCATGTGATGTTGTGATCACTAGTTTGCTCTTGCTTACCATACATGATATTTAGTTCCTTCAACACATTGATGTACTCACTAGTTTCACTCCTTGCCTATACTAATTTTATTTACATTAATTATAGGATAAAATCAATGAGCTGCTGCAGCATGGCATCGAATAGGGAGCTACACCACCCACTGAGGCAGAAGTATGTGCTGAAGTTGTGAAGAAGAAATCGAAGATGCTAACGCGCTCCAACCCTTGCTGATTCGATGGTGAAGCACTTCATGGTATGATACAAAAACATGCTCACGGGAATTCTAGTTCGGGATGATGTAATACGCGAGACAAAATAAGGCGATCGAAATTACAAGAAGAAAATGAAAGATTCACACTAAGCATGATCCATGAACAACGAGAATCGATGCGCAGAGTCGGTCAAGTGACATTATCTCGATAGAACAACAAAAATCTTAATGCAAGAGCAACGGTAAAAATTTTACATTTGTCAAATGTTTTAGACTTTGCATTATTTTTCTTATTGAATACTGTTTATCATCGGATGTTTTGGGTTTGGATATTGTTTATATAGTTTTAATCAAACTAGTACTTGTTAACAATGTTTATTTATTTATATTCGCATTATGTGTAATAGTCTCTTGATGACGATGGGATAATCAAGGCTAGTCACTAAACAAAATTTGGTGATGAATTTGGCATGTTTATATTTTGCTTGGAAATAGTTATGGGTTGTGCTTGTAATAATTTTCGAGACGTGTGATTTCGTCGATGAAATTGTTTTGGAGATGATGATATTCATTATTGAAATCACCATACAGAGCCAATTCTAATTGGTCGTTAAAGGAATTTTCAGAGACAACTTATTTTTGTCACTCATTTTTATTCGAGAGACGAAAATTATTTATTGCTAAACAATTATTTTTACGAGGCAGAACAAATTTCGTTGCTAACACTTTTATGTGAGGAATTTTTTCCTCGCTATAAACGTATTCGAGACGAACAAATTTTATTGCTAAAATTATTTTTAAGTGATAAAATAAATTCCTCACCAAAAATACATAGAGTGACAAAAATTTAATCACAAAATTAGTAAAAACGGTGTCAAGTTTATTTGCTCAAAAGATATTTTGGTAGCAAATAAACTTGATCATAATTAAAAAATTCGGTGACAATTTCTTAGGTCGTCCGGGAAAGCTTTCAACGACTCACTATAGGTGATGGAACTTTTGTGCGTGAATTCTTTGGCAGAGAAGGTGGTTTTCGTGACATAATGTTTTGCCACTAAAAGCGACTTTTCTTGTAGTGATCTAGAGTCGCTTGATTAAATACTAGAGTCAACTTCGTTTAGGTTAGACTAGAAATTCTAGGAATGTTGAGACATACAAGTAACTCTGAAGACCTGAAGAATGTGAAAAAGTAACGAACTAAGACGACGAAATTTCCTTTCACTTGAGGTTAATAACATTGACTTGAACTGTTTCATTCCTAACGTATCTTTCAAGTCGTGCTATATTGAAAACATAAGCTGCGAAGTTGTATATCTTTGTACATATTGTATATATAATACTCTAGTGATGTTACATGATCATAATAGTATGATCATAGTATTAAGGAATTAGACTACGAAGTATAACGCTTATCTTTTGAACTTCGTAGATATGACATCGACATAATCTTGTATATAGTGTTATGATTATGTGCATGTGTTATGATGAAGAATTCATCAAGTTCATTCATGAACTTGTTTCGTGAATCGAAAGGGAAATCAATAGGTTTATTGGTCCAGCTATTCATTGCATATCTTTGGATGGCCAGATATGTGTGAGTTGGTGGGCAGGTTTTACCCGAGGTTATGTATCTTGGTATAACCAATCACAATGCCTAGACTTATGATTTGGTATGACCAGTCACAGTAATTGGTGTAACGATCCCTAAGTAATCACCATGAGATGGTATGATCGATTATTGTAATTGGTGTGGCGATCCTAGTAAGTGGTGTGGCCAAGTCCTTGTAATTAGTGTAACCAATCCTAGTATTTGGTGTGACCGTTCACAAGTAGATACCATGTGTAGATGGAACCGATCCTTATGGCGGTGTACTTAGAATCCTAGTGGCTTGTTATTACCGATCACAAGTAGGTACCATATTTAGGCATAACCGATCCTAGTGATTGGTATAACCGATACGAACCCATGTATGTGACTTGGTAGGACCGATCCTGACTAACCATTGTGATTTTTGTATGACCAATCACATAGCAGTCTTGGAATCTTTTGGCAATTAATTCTAAACTTGTTTAGAAGTGTGGTATAACTTAGATTCCAGAAGCAAACCCATGTAAATATTATGATATAATGATTTATAGTGAAAATATGTCAACATACTTTGAACCACGAGCGATACTCTTATCGTTTATTGTTCAAAGATATTCCTTGGTACTCAAGGTGATCTTGTCTTAGAAAAAATAAAGAATCTTTTAATTAAGGTTTTGGTTTTTTGCTTTAATTACCGACAATTAATGCACATAGCTCTAGAGGATAAAAATTAGTAATGTGCATTTACTAATTTGAGATTTTCTATTGAGAGATTTTTGAAATATTGGACCAATATTTATTGGAATTATGAAAACCTAGTTTGGGCATTCA